>CM070009.1:31600201-31757005 GCA_036247105.1 Cirrhinus mrigala
ATGTATCATCTTAATTATGAACACACTGGGTTGTAAGTGCAAACGGTTTTACCGTTTACTGCACGTTGTTATTCTTCTCCTTAATTCCCTGTAGAAGCTAATGAACCGGAAGTCTCACCCACAGGCTTACTTCTACGTTAAAGAAAAAGGTAGATATGCATGTATGTATATAGTATATGTACCCAGAGCTCTTGGAAACCACAACAAATTCCTTGTGTGTTTGCACACACTTGGTGAATAAAGCTCATTCTGAATCTGATATGGCCAATTATTATAATGAGAGCAGGTTCTGGTTCATGTCTTGAGAAACCTACTGAAGGATACTCCTGCTCTGAGTCCAGGATTTGGCTTTTGGACAGGCTCCGCTGTACTTCCTGCTCAATCATCTCGATCTCCTGTGCCATTTGGCTCTTGTGCCGTTCTAAATCCAAAAGTTTCTGCCCGACCACTTCTTCTGCATGTACAAGATCTATAAAAAGAAGACAACACAGAAAGGAATATTGAATTTTTTATATTTAGTGTTTATTATAGTATTTTGTAAGTTATAAAGGTAGCATTAGTTCTAAAGTAATACCATTTAAAAGCTCGGTTGTTGTCTTCTTGGTCTTGATGTGGTGGTCAAAGAACTCCTGCAGCTTCTCTTTTACTCCTTGAAGAACGCTCTCTGCCTTACTGCTCTTGATGAACTCAATCAACGCTTCCCCTGATTTCTCAAGGTCATCGTGATGCATCGCATCGTTCTGCGACATGTCTGTATTACCGATGTTTCTGCAGAAAAAAAAATGCAGCACATAAGGAGGTGAAGCTATAGACTACCAGTCAAAAGTTTTTGAAGAGTAAGATTTTTTTTTTTAATTAAATCTTAATTTTAAAATTTTCTTAGATGTTTTTAAACAAGTCTCTTCTGCTCACCAAGCCTGCATTTATTTAATCCAAAGTACAGCAAAAACATTCAATTTTTGAATTATGCTTTCTATTTGAATATATTTTGAAACATAATTTATTCCTGTGACCAAAGCTACAATTTTAGCATCATTACACCAGTCTTCAGTGTCACATGATCCTTCAGATGCTGATTTGCTGTTCAAGAAACATTTATTATTAATATTATAAATGTGCTGAGTACATTTTTTCAGGATTCTTTGATGAACAGAAACTTCCTAAGATCAGCATTTATCTGAAATAAAAAGTTTTTGTATTTTGTAGCATTATACACTATACCATTCAAAAGCTTGGAGTCAGTATATATATATTGGGATAGAAATTATAGAAATTAATACTTAATGTTTAGCAAGGATGCTTTAAATTGATCAAAATGATGATAAAGACATTCGTAATGTTACAAAAAGTTTCTGATAGTTTCAGATAAATGCTGTTCTTCTGACCTTTCTATTCAAAGAAACATTCTACTGAGCTGTTTTCAACATAATAATAATAATAATAATAATGTTTTTAACAGCAAATCAGAATATTACAATGATTTCTGATGGATCATGAGACACTGAAGACTGGATTATGATGCTAAAAATTCAGCTTTGAAATCACAGGAATGAATTACATTTTAAAATATATTTAAATAGAAACAATAGAATAGAAAAAAATCTGAATTTTACTGTTTTGCTGGCTTGATGAGCAGAAGAGACTACTTAAATCTTACAAATCTTACTTTTCAAAAACTTCTGAGTTTATGCCACAACAGAACATTTTTTCATTTAGCAAATGCTTTCACCCAAAGTGACTTACATATGAGGAACGACACAAGCAATATGTCAGTCAATATATTTCACAGTATACAGTCAATGCCACATTTAGGGAAAAAAAATTGTAAACAGGCTAAATCAATGGTGAAATACAGAAAAGAAATATAAATATTAATACAAAAAAAATTATATTTATATACTGAGTTACAGTCAATGCATTTTAACTGGACATCAAACCAGAAATATGACGGCTACTTTGTATTAGTTTTGCTCTATATGTTAGGTTTGCTGTATATGTTATTATTAAGTGCTCGGCAATAAGATTTATTTATTTATTTATTTATTTTAAATATAACTCCATAACTGGCATACAATGCGAGATATTACTGGTTGGATTGTAGTTTGAAACATTCTTACTGATGCTTTAATTTTACACATTTAACCAAACCGCGTTTAAAACAAAAATAACGAATCATAACTCAGTAGCTCTATTAGCTGTATAAGTATATAGTCTAGTTTAAAAAGTGTATAACTAATATTAAAATTACACTGTTGTTGAGCAAACGTAAACAACTTTATCTCAAAACAAGCCTGCCTGTTACAACCACACAATAACTCATCCACAAGTACAAGTTTTACTAATTTAGATTTTGATTTTATAAAATTTACAAAATAGTTGCTTGTCGATTAGTTTGGTCATTAGTTTGCTTTTATTTCAGAGTAAATAGTCTCACCTAGTACACGCGCTGTTTATCCGGATTTCAAACTGGCGGCTGTTTGGCGCGCTTTCCAAAAAAAAGTGCCTGAATTAAAACCAGCTTCAGTACTTTAATGTTTTGTTTTCATCCCATCATGATCATGATTTTAATGCATCAAATGATAAATAAAATCCATAATGTGCTCTTCTAAACTGTTCAGTTATTTTAAATAGACGCTAGAATTGCTGTCAGGCAACTATCCGAGACACCTAAACCGCGGTTGTCAAAAGTCAAAACCAGAGCCGCCTTCTGCGTCATTGCGATGTAAGCATAAAACAAAACAGCTGTTTTGAAACAGCTGTTTTGTTATAGGTTTATCACTAAAATCGTTAATTTATGACTTCAAGAAGTTTTATTTATTTTCTTAAATATCTTTATGCCGATATTACGTTAAAAAAAGAAAAAAAAACATTTTCTACATGATTAAACAAGTTTCATAGGTTGTAATGATTCTGTGCTTGCAATTGAAATGTAACGTAATGTTTTCCATTTTCTGGAGCAGAGCGTCAACACAAGTAATGTGAAAGAAGTGTCTTTATTTTACTACAACTCCTCTTTTTTATTTTTTAAGAACATAGATAAAATTCAGTCATGAAACAAAGATGAACCAGAAACTTTCAAGATTCAAGCAATGTATTAAAATTATAACGCAATTATTTCATGGTTTCTGGTCCCTCATGGAAAAAATGTTCAATATGCCAAACACAAACTAAAAATGGTTTATTTTCATGATCACTCTTTGCTCTTTTTCTGCTGCTTTTCCTTTTTCTCTCGCTCTTTTCTCTTCTGTGTGTACAGCTCTCTAAAGTGGAGTCTCTTTGGATTCAGCCCGTAAGCTTGGAGTCTCTGTCTGCTGAACTCTTTTCCAGCCATCTTCACCATCATGGACCTGGAAGGCAGGTGTCCACCTCTGCGCTTCATTTTCTTTTTAAGCCACTGAGCTTTTTCAGTCCTTTCCTTGGCCACCTCTTCTTTCTGGGTTACAGCAGTCTCTTCCTGCTTAATCTTTTTCTTAGGAACCAGGAACTCCTCGTCATCCTCTCCTTCGTCCTGTACAGCGACTTCTTTGAGGTCCTGGACGTCTGCTTGGTCTGTGCCGTCAACTATAGCGCTTTCAGGTGCATCTTCTGTCAGATCTCTTTCCTCCATCTTGGCCTCAGACTTCTTCAGACGATCCCTTCTCTTCTTACCTACTTTCCCCTTGGGATCCTTAAGCTCCTCCTGATCTTCGTTCCTGTAAAAAGCAGCACAAATAAACTAAACACAAGTACTCATACTCGTGATTCTTGAAAAAGATTTTCAAATGCAAACTGGTGCATTTTCTCAATCTCAAACTGTATAAGGTTCATTTAAAAGAGTCTGTAGCTTATGTGTCATTAATATGATGTTTAAAGCAACACTCACTCATTATACAAAGACGCAAACACTTGCTGTTTCTTCTTGTTATTCCGTGCATTAATCTGGAAGTTCTTCACGTCACATAGCTCCTCCCTCTCCGACCTAAACAAGGAAAAATGAAGCAAAACCCATCCAAAATTGTTCCAGGCAAGTGATTTTTTTATTTAGCTAAACCTATTTTCACAGATAATATGATTAAACATTATTACTATATATTCCAAAACTTCACTATAGCTCCATGCTAAATCAGATCTATCACAAAAACTACTGTATGGTACCTGTACATGCAAGTCTTCCTCAATGAGCACCAGCGGTTCAACTCACTTTCATCTGCCTTCAGGATCTATGGAAAGATGTTCAGGTAAGAATAACATGGAAATATTAGCCAGATAATTTCAGATTTTTTTTTTTCTAAGATACTAGTAAATAACTAATATTGTGAGGTCAAAACAATTTAAAAGAAATGCTTCTTTTTTTAAACTAACATTCTTGAAAACATTATGTATATACATTACCATTCAAATGTTTGGTTATTTGATTAAAATACAGTAAAAACTGAGATTTTGCTACATATTTCACAGTTTTTTGTGGCTAATACATCTAATTATTGTTTCATACTACCGTCTAAGCATTTGGGGTCAGTATGTTATTTTTTTTTTTTTAATGTTGTTGAAAGAAGTCTCTTATGGTCACCAAGGATTTATTTGATAAAATATACATTAAAAACAACAATATTGTAAAATTTTAACAATTTAAAATAACTGTTTTCTAAACTAACTTTCTAAAAATAATATGTATATACATTACTGTTCAAAGACTTGGGTTATTTGATTAAAAAAAAAAAAAAACGTTAACATCGTGAAGTATTATTATATTATTACAATTTTAAAGAACTGTTTTCTGTGTTAATATATTCTGAAATTTAATTTATTCCTGTGATGCAAAGCTGAATTTTCAGCATCATTACTCACACGATCCTTCAGAAATCATTCTAATTTGCTGATTTTCTGCTCAAGAAACATTTCTTTACAGTCAATATTTTTGTGAAAATTGTAATAATATAGTAATACATTTCATTGCAATACATTTCAGATGTCTTAAATGTAAATCTTTGTAAACATCAATATTTTATAATATTATAAATGTCTTGACTGTTACTTTTGATCAACTTTATGCCTCCTTGCTGAATTAAAAAAAAACAAAAAAACTTATTGAACCCAAACTTTTTAAGGTAGTGTATAAATATATATAAAGTAATAAAGCAACAGTAATTAAACACTAAATACAATAAAAGTCAATAGCTTTTGGCTAACAGTGTCAACAGACAGATATGCATAATAAAATATAGGCAGATATAGTCCGTATATTATGGAAAACTGTTTCTGTCACTAAATTAAAACAAAGGCAATTGTGACTTATCTCATTTCACAATTCCAGTTTTTTCCTTGCGTGATATAAACTCAATTGCGAATTATAAAGTCAGAATAGCGAGATATAAACTCAGATTTGTGAGATAAAACTTGTAATTGCGGGTTATAAAGTCAGAATTGTGAGATATATACTTAATTGCAAATTATAAAGTCAGAATAGCACGATATAAACTCGCAATTGTGAGAAATAAAGTCAGAATTGCGAGATATAAACTTGCAGTTGCAAGTTATAAAGTCAAACTGGTGATATAAAATCAATTGCGAATTCTAAAGTCAGAATAGCAGGATATAAACTTGCAATTGCGAAAAATAAAGTCAGATTTGCGAAATAAAACTTGTAATTGTGAGTTATAAAGTCAGAACTGTGAGATATATACTCAATCACGAATTATAAAGTCAAAATAGCAGGACATAAACTCGTAATTGTGAGAAATAAAGTCAGAATTGCGAGATATAAACTCGCAATTGCAAGTTATAAAGTCAAACTTGCATGATATACACTCAATTGTGAATTATAAAGTCAGAATAGTGGGATATAAACTTGTAATTGCGAAAAATAAAGTGAGATTTGCGAAATATAAACTCATAATTGCAAGTTATAAAGTCAGACTTGCGTGATATAAATTCAATTGCGAATTATAAAGACATAATAGTGGGATATAAACCTGTAATTGCGAGAAATAAAGTCAGAATTTGCAAGATGTAAACTCGCAATTCTGAGTAAAATAACTCAGAATGTGAGATATTACCTATTCATAGTATATGCTTGGAATCCCAACAAAATCCGTATAAACCTCCAGCATCACCACTGAAAGATTTACTCAATATGACAGTGAACATGGAGCTCAAACATACTAAACACAGCTCTCAAGCCCTCTATAATCTAAATATGACACAAATGCTAATGTACACTGGTGATCTCCAGTGCAGATCTGCTCAGAGAGAAGATTACTGTCCTCAGACCCTGGTCAGAGTTATTCCCAGAGGAACAGCAATACCAGGTCAGACACAATCACTCATCAGCACAGAACTTAGAGTTAATCAGTTAATCATCATCCAGACACATTACTGTTGCTCGCAGCTCCTCACCTCATCAGTGGTAAGACCGAAATCATTCGCCACAACCTCTCTGTAGCGAAATCTGCATGGCAAGTCATCAATGACGTCCTCATAATCCAGTTTATAGTACTCGTCCAAATACTGCTCAAAGGATTTCTCCTCTGGAAACATGATCCAAATGGGCAAATAAGACATGGATTTGAATATCTTGAATACAAAAGTGTAAATGTGGGTGGGATTTAATTTTGACCAATGACAGACAGAGGGAGTGACCTTGATTATACATCCAACACTCACTTGGATCAAAGACTGGCTTGTTTTTGGTGATAACCTCTGCAAAGTGGGACTTCTTCCTCTTCTTTCCCATTAGAGGGGCGTCCTCTTTGGTCTTCTTTTTCCTATCCTGTTTCTCTTTCTTTCTCTTCTTTTTGGAAACGGGCTGTTCACTTGGGTCATAGTCAGCGTCCATCTACCCAAGAAATTTCAGGTGTGATTAAGAGCGGACACCATATACAGTGAACAGTAGTTCAGTGCTGCATCTATAGTGCACATTAAGAATGAGAAACATCTTACTATAAAGTCAGGATCTTCACAAGTGGGCTCATAGCCTTCCTCCTCAGCATAATATTCCTCATCTCCACACTCCTCCTCATTTTCCTCTTTACCAGCCCATGTGTCCCAGTTCCATTTTTCTGACAAAACATGACATATTTATATCACAAAAGCTTCCAAAACTTTGGGATCAGTAAACGTTTTTGAAAGAAGTATCTTATGCTCACCAAGGCTGCATTTATTTAATCAAAAATAAGAGTAAAAACAGTAATACTGTGAAATATTATTACAATTTAAAACTGTTTTCTCTTTTAACATATTTTAAAATGTAATATATTTCAGTGATGAAGGTTAATTTATCCAAATGAATAAAAAGTAGTGTATGTTAAAGGATTAGTTCACTTCCAGAATAAAAATTACCTGATAATTTACTCACCCGCATGTCATCCAAGATGTTCATGTCTTTCAGTCAAAAAGAAATTAAGGTTTTTGAGGAAAATGTTCCAGGATTTTTCTCCATCCAAACTTTAATGGAGATCAACAGGTTAAAAGTCCAAATTGCAGTTTCAATGCAGCTTCATAGGGCTCTACATGATCCCAGCCGAAGAATAAGGGTCTTAACTAGCAAAACGATCGGTCATTTTCTAAACAAAAAATACAAATTCATATGCATCTTTACGCATAACGTAATCACGTTGGAAAGGTGACATGTGGTTAGTTCTTCATCTGTGAACTTTGGTTCAAAAAGGTTGGCTAGGGCAAAAAACTCCATCTCATTTTCTCCTCCAACTTCAAAATCGTACAACAATGTTGTTTTACCTTTTTTCTGTAAAGGGTGTTTGACTTTCTTTGCACATTCGCTTTGTAAACACTGGGTTGGTACTTTTACCTACATCACGTGCGCATAATTATGTAATGTGTGAGGTCGAGCTAGTGCAAAACAAGCATTTGTGGTTAAAAAGTATATAAATATTATTATTATTATTATTTTTTTTTTTTTTAGGAAAATGACCAATTGCTTCACTAGATAAGACCTTCACTCCTCGGCTGGAATTGTGTAGAGCCGTTTGAAGCTGCACTGAAACTGCATTTTGGACCTTCAACTCGTTGATCCCCATTGAAGTCCACTATATGGAGAAAAATTCTGGAACGTTTTCCTCAAAAACCTTTATTTCGTTTCGATTGAATAAAGAAAGACACGAACACATTGTATGACATGGGGGTCCTTATTCTGGAAGTGACTTGATCCTTTAACATCTATCTAAGAGACACGATGCTACCTGCTAAATCGTCATCGTCATCATCAAACTGTGGTTTCTCTTCCTCATCCTCTCCATAGTATTCATCCCCAAAGAACTTCTGCACACGAGAATGAAGAAAGATACATATTCAAATACAGGAAGGCATGTGAAGCTCAATGTAAATTTCAAATGGCTAAATAGCATTTACTTCATCGTAAGTTGTCATGAGGTTTTATTCCAGACCTACTGATGGGATATTTGTCATTTCAGACCGACCTGCATGAGTTGGTCGTGTTCCTGGGGGTCAAAGTCTCCCTCCAGGTCAACGTCATTGAATGCCAGTTTCTCATTTCCTGTCAGCTCCTGCAGCTTCTTCAGTTTGTCCATGATTTCTGCTCGCTTCAGGTTCTTCAGTTCCTTTAGCTGCTGCTGCTTCTGTTCCTTCTCCTACAGGACATTAGGGATTCAGTAGGAATTGTAAGGAAATAAACAATTCTGGTTTTTAATCCTCGTAAAAAGGCTTCTTAGTTCACCCAAAAATGAGCAGTAGTAGTAGCATATTTTTATTTAATGCCATGTCAGTACCTTACGCTATTTTCATGGCAAAACAATTAAAAAATATGAGTATTCAACCAAAAACTAAAATTTACTTATGCTGTTTTGGTCACATTTAATGTGAAATAAATAAGGTTTGATAAATAGTGTTCACTGAAATATTACTGAATAATTTGACTTAGTTGTTGAATAACTGACCACAGCTCTGTTCAATATTTGGGATCAGTAAAAATATTTTTTTTATTTTGCAAGGACGCATTACATTGATCATTTTTAAAGAGCAGGTCATATGGGTTTTCAAAAAAAAAATTTTTTTTGCAGTTTGTAACATAGCTATCCTTCAATGTAAACAGTCTGCAAAGTTGCTAATCAAAAAAGTGCATGATAAGTAAAGATACTGTCTCTCAAAAGAAAGAGTCGATTTAACCACCATAAAGAGTCGTCATATTTTTCGAATTTTTGTCTGTTGTCGATATACATCACTAGGTATCATATTAGCATAACCCCCGCCTGCCCACAAAATACGAACAGTCTGACCTGCCCACAAACTCTTCCGCTAGTTAGTGTGTTTACATCATATCAAGAAGATGCTGTGTTTTGCGCTGTCAAAGCGAGTTTTTGTTTTCATTGCTGAAAGATGATGATGTGAAGAATCAGTGGTTCAAATTCATTTTTTCCACAATACCACAGCAATACAATTTGAACCTTTTGTTGTGTGCTCATCATTTTACAGAGAACTGCTTCTTTAATCTTGGTTTTTATCTTCGCTGGCTTCTAATCTTCTTTATTTGGACCAAAAGGAGTCTCCAAACCACAACCTGTAAGTACGACTGATACGCTATATGTACATTTTCAATTGAGTGCTCTAAATATGAAGGTTTTTGTGCTAATATGTGATGTATGCCTAGTGCAGCTTCACGTTTCCAGGTAAACCACAATATTATTGTGTTACTGAAATTGTTCTGATAATTCGCTGTGAACCCACTATTTCCTAAGAAAGTGTCGATTACGTAGGCTGTCGTTCTAATTTCTTCGGGTTATAGTAAAGACATATGTAGACATATTTTAGTTTACAAACCGTGTTGTTTCATCAATTAATTATCCATCATTATTGTTTTGTTAAGTGTTTACAGTTTTGCAGCTAAACTTTAGCTGTGGGCACGATTCACTTGCATAAGTGTTAAACAAAATATTTTGATGTGATTATTTTACGGATTGGAGCACTATATTATTGCTTTGGTGCATACTTTGTCAACTGCAGCCAGGGTTGCCAGACTTTCACAACGAAACCCGCCCAATTTCAAATCAAAACTAGCCCTAAACTAGCCCAATCGCATTTGAGGGGGGTCCCCCATTAAAAATTGTGTTCCGGGGTGTGAATTACAAGTTTTTTGTTGGGGTTCCCTGGTAAATTCGCATTCCAGGGATAAATATGATGTTATTTGGGTTGCTTCAACCGCAGACATCAAAAAGAATTACAGACTTGGCAACACAGATGGTAGCGTTCATTAACTTGCTTGAGTAACGTTACTTCTCTTTGTACCAATCACAACAGGCTTGGCCAGCTGACCAATCCAAACTGATATAACAAATCATTTCGAAATCACTGACAAATGACTATGTATAGATGTATATTCTAAGAAAATTACAATGCTTTTTGACCTTAGATGCATTTAAACCTGTTGAGGGGACTCCAACACAATATTAGGACACTTTAAAATACCATACGACCCGCTCTTTAAAAATTTCTATTTGAAATAAATGTTCTTTTCAACTTTCTAGTCACCAAAGAAACCTGAAAAAAGTAGTACGGTTAGTTTACCTTTTTCTTCCTCTCTTTCACCTCCTCCCTCTTCCTCTTTCTTCTGTCATCTTTGCTTCGGACAGATGTGGCGATGTTGCGAGGATATGTTTTGATCTGTGAAGGAACAATGGTTTGATGGGTAATCATTATAAATAAAAGAGCTTTGCTCTTTATTAAGACACTCACGTGGCTATATTATAAAAGTTAATCACAAATCAGGCTGACGTTGACATCCTTTTACCTTCGCAGCATCAGGCTCCTCAAAGCGGAAGTTGTAATGCCTCTCAAAGTCTTCCTGTTTATGCAGGAATGATTCTCCTTCTTCCTCCGAGTCATCCACATCATCCTGCATGAGCTCATTATAGGTGGGGATCCTAAATGCATTCACAGATACAAAGAAACAAAAGTTTTAGGGACAGTAAGTTTTTTTCTTAAAGACATCAATACTTTTATTTAGCAAGAATATAAGATAAATTCTACCCTTTGGTATTCCTGTAACAAATTACAGTGTGGTTTCCACAAAAATAAAAGCAGTACAACTGCTTTCCACATTGATAAGAATAATAAACGTTTTTT
This sequence comes from Cirrhinus mrigala, assembly GCA_036247105.1. NCBI lineage: Eukaryota > Metazoa > Chordata > Actinopteri > Cypriniformes > Cyprinidae > Cirrhinus > Cirrhinus mrigala. The sequence goes on from CM070009.1 coordinate 31,611,275, forward strand.
TAGCAGCAAATCAGCATATTAGAGTGATTTCTGAAGGATCATGTGACATCGAAGACTGAAATAATAACACTGAATATTCAGTTTTGTCATCACAGGAATAAATTACATTTTTAAATATATTCAAAAAGAAAACAGCTATTTTAAACTGCAATATTTCACAATATTACTGTTTGCACTGTGTTTTTGATCAAATGAATACAGTCTTGTAGAGCATAAGAGACTTCTTTCAAAATCATTTACTGATGTAGAGATTTATATTCTGTAATACTACAGACAAAACCCACCTATCTTCTTCATCCGCCTCCAGGTAGCCCTTGTTTAGGACGTAATCTCGCAGGAAAGTCTCTTTCTCATCCAGCTCGGGGTTGTTCCAGTAGTCGCGCAGGTATTTCTGGATAAGAAAAGAGCAAGAGTGAGTAAGGCCTTTAGTTATCCGTTATTTTAGCATAAAATATCTTAAAACCAAAGCAAAACACTGACCATGTCCTTAACTTCTTCCTTCCCCTCTAGCTCTGCTTGACCCTTCAGCCATTCCACATAGTCGGCTTCCTCTTTGTCCTTTAGAAAGCAGGAAAAGACAAGCACACAGAAAAGGTTTATGATCGGATACTGTTTTAATTTACACAATCATCTTAAACCCTTCTGTAACATCATTTTTTAAGAAGAGAATTTCAATCTAAGCACCTTCTCCTCTTGTGTTTTGGTTCTCCGTGTGAGCAGCTGTCCGCTACCATCACTGTCTTCATCATCACTGTCTTGCATAAACTTTCGAAAACTGCCAAATGAAAATACAGACTTAAGTAAAATATAGTAATACTATCCGTAAAAGGAATAGTTCATCTAGAATGAAAAACTGTTATTATTTACTCACTTTCATGATGTTTTAATCCATATATGTCTTGCTTTCCACCGTTTTTATAAGGGAAAGCTGTCATACAGATTTGGAATAACATGATGGAGAGTAAATGATGACAGAATTTTCATTCTGACTGAACTATCCCTTTAAAATCAACACAGATCAATTATACACAGACAGCTAAGCTATTGCATAGTTATGGTATACATTAAGTAACATGAGATAATGGTGTAAAAACAGTCTCCAACCTTTCCTGTAGTTCCTTTTGTTCCTGGATATAGGTGGGAGATGCAGCTATCTGTAATACAAACCCAAGCATATTATCTAGTTATACACCAAAGAAATTACTTTAATGAGTGGAGAATTATTACTTTTTAATATTAAAACATGCTGGGCCATACAATGATAAAAAAAAAATTAAAAATTAAATCTTAAACATGGTTCAAAAAATATAATTAATCAATTTTAATAAAAGAATAAGATCAATTTAATTTGGAATAATGTGCATACATAATAGTTCATAATTGATGTAGAAACATACATCCAAAAAATAAACAGAGGCCATTTTCAGTCCTTGGTGACTTAAAAAATTAAACCAACTATTCTTAAATATAAATACCTCTTGCATCTTTCTGGAGACTTCTTCATCAGCACTGTCATCCTCATCATCATCATATTTTCTAAAATAAATTATATTAAATTATTTTACACAAACAGTCTGAGTACATTAGAGGGAATATCAATATCAAACATATAATATATAATAAATAAATAAATTTCATTATGCTTCAACTATTTCAGCTTTGAAACAACTATTGAAAGAAATATAAACGGGATAAATGCAGCCCCAGATTTTATCATTTATAAACAGATGATTTCTTACCCTCCTCGCTCCAGGATGACTTTCCTTTCATAGTCTTTCAGGAACATGGGTTTCTCTGACTTTTTTGAAGTGGATGGTTGATCATCACTGCCTGAACCAGATGCTGTTAAGACAATTCACAGAGTTTGAAAACAGTACTGTCTCCTAATATATGTGTTTTTAATTGAAGTAGAAAGCATATAATGAAGATATCATTCATACTGTCTTCTGCGTAGAATTTGGCATCTTTTTGATAGATCTTTGGATCTTTCTTCTTCAGCAGTGATAGCGTTCTGTAAAAATCCCTGTCTAGCTTTGGGTCCAGCTCCTGTAAATTCATTGATCACAGTATTAAACATGGACACCTGGGTATAAAGTTAGCGAAATGATTTCAAACAAGAAAGTGAGAGAATATTTTACCACTTCACTCTGATCAGAGTCAGAGTCAGAGGAGTCTGATGAATTCCCCTCATCTTGGTCTCCGTAGCGATCCTTCACTGGAATATTTGACATAAACACTTTGATTTTGCATTCATTTGACTCAACTGATTTAAAAGTACTCAGTTTGCTCAAAAATTAAATGTATGATCGCCTGCATGACACAAATAGAGATGTTTAACAGAATGTCAAATTTGTGGGACGTTTTGTCTTATGCCTCAAAAAAACACTGTCATATGAAAGTACTACCTACACTGTTCATTGTCATTGTAAAATAATAATATATAAATAGACAAATATATATATATATATATATATATATATATATATATATATATAAAAGCTTTCAAAATCTTTACTTTGTAGTTTATTAACATTTAGATGTTAATAACATACTACAACTTTACAGTTAGTAAATATGGCAATTTGCTCGTAATTATGGCTACAGTGGTGATTTTTTTCATTTTTAAAGAAAACATGTTCTAATTAGACTATCCTTATGAACATAAGCAACATTAGTTAATTTTAATCTTTATAAAAATAACTTAAACCTCTCGACAACACATATACAAAAAGAAATCATACTACGTTTGATGTTTAAGATCCATCGGATAACTTAACATATTCAACAAATAAAATACACATATTGTCTTATAAAAAGGCAGATTATTAAAATTTGATTGTGTAGTAAACAGCCCGCACTGTATTTCTAGTGTTCAGTGTCATAACTTACGTCTCTGTAGTTCTTCTTTCTGACGATATTTCTCGTATTTTTCTGCGAACTTCGTATTAATCTTGAAGCCCGACATGATCGTTTACAATTGTACAGTATCTTATGATTTGTAATCAGATTAATTTCGCAATAATTCAAACTCTCACGTTGGACATGTTGCTTTGCAACACGGCATGGACACGTGACCTGTGACCCTCCGACGTCATGGAGTTCGTGGTTCAAATATCTCCTCCCACCGTGGATTCTTTATCAGTTAACATTTTTTTTTCTTTGTACAAATTAAAACAGTCCATTTAGTCTCAGATTTAAACAGTTTATTTGAGATTTTTGGATAAAAACGTGCGTCTTTGTCGGTCCACGTGTCTTCGTCGTGGAAAAGCAGGGTTGTAGTTTAGTCAGACCTCTAGAGGGCACAATACCACGTGAAATAAAATAAAAAATAAAAATAAAAAAAGCCTTGATTTTGTTAAAATTAATAATAATAATTATTATTATTATAAAGGTGTAAAAAATAATTATAATATTAATTTATAACTAATTATAAATAATATTAATTAATCCTATACAAATAACATTATAATAATACACAAATATCTGCCATGTCCTCTCAGCGGCCCCTCTTTTGGCCCCTGTATCTGACTCAATGTCTACAAACTGCGATTACAGAGAAAGGTAAACAATTCTCAATTTTACATACAGTCTTGGCAGGAGGCCAAGGTACATAAAAACATAAGGAGAAGTTCATAGTTCAGCTTTTACCTATTATTCACTGCTTTGATGTTCTCCGTCACAGTTCAGTGCTGATTAGGCTCTGACTTCCTTTCTTTTAATTTGCAGTTATGGCTAAAGGAAGAAAAAAATTAAATAAAAGTAAATAATAAAAGTGGAATACAGAAAAAAGTAGTAGTAGTAGTAAATAACAAGCAGGGTCCCCCTCTTCGCAGAACTATATATCAACATTATAAATGTGATTCAATATTTGTCTCCAATCACACTTATATCAGATCATGTATATATATATATATATATATATATATATATATATTTTTTTTTTTTTTTTTTTCCCTTGTCCCCAGGAAAAATTGGCTAAAAAAATCAAATACAAATGATGAACAATTATATAAATGTCCATCCATTTTATATATATTAATATATTTTTCTAAAATATTTTACAGTTTCTCTATGCTACTGTAATAAATGCAATGTCGTTTAGTACTGCATTATTCATATACTTTTTTTATTATTATTATTACCTAGCGATGACTTGAAAACACAGATAAACCATACTCTCGCAGTCTTCACATTTTTTAGCTACAGCGATCGCTGGATGCCTTTGTCCATATTAGGATTTCCTGATAATTTTTTTTATTTCTATGAGCCAGTTTTAGACTCTCTACTCTAGAGCGCCCTCCGGCTTCGAGTATGAATGAAACAGACTCTGCATGAGAAAATTTAGCGCACGTAATGTTCACATCTTCTCATTTTGGATACAAATAAAACGTAAGGTCATTTATCTTTTCTATATTAATTTAAATCTAGATTTATTCACACTGGTCCCTGAAAACCTCTGCCTAAACACATTTGCCCGAAAAAGTGAGGGGGATGAATTTACACCCATGCTTGTCTCCTACACTCAATGATCAGCTGTGTAAATAATAGAGCTGAGTGTATTTTTCCACCAAATCCAACAAAGGCTGTCCACTAAATACGATGCACACCTGAAACAACAAAAATATTGTTCACTCAGTGAACTGTTTACAAAAATCTTGACTCTGACTTGAATTAAAAAGGAATTAGTTAGGAATATGAATATCCCTGCTGAAAAAAAAAAACAATATCTGTATTGAATTTGTAATGGTTTTACTGGTTATAATGTACTTGTATCGGTTTTACTGCCCTGTGGGTTTCTACTGGTAATTGGTCACCTTCTCTTGGTGGCTTGTTAAAACCACTAAATCCTAATGGAATACGTCCTAAAACACACTACAGAAAACCATTTTTAATGGTTTTAATGGTCAAAAGTTGATGGTTTGTAATGTTTGCAATGGTATTTGAACTCGAAACCGTTATAATTTCTGTGATGGTTTCTATTGTTTGCTTGCTTTTCAGGATGGAAATAATATATTGTTCACTCAGTGAACAGTTAGCAAAAATCGAATTTTAATATATCAAGCAATATTCCATATGAGGATTTTTTTTTTTTTTTTTTCTCAAAGCAAAGTCACAAAGCAAACACGCCACACAAACATTGTGCAGTGACAGAGCGTTCAGGCCTCTAAGGCTAATCATTAGTGATGTCAGAACATAGGATTTCTGGGAGATTAAGGGGCAAAAACAATTACAGACCGTTCTGAACACACTGTGATGTACAACTGTTTTAACCAACAATTAAAGCCAAATAAAAGACAGATCCTAAAAAACTTAAATTCAATGGCCATAAATTATAAAGGGCAACAGCAACTGGAACATAACCTACTTTTCAAAAGTTTGGGACCAGTAAGAAATTAATGCTTTTATTTAGCAAAGACACATTAAATAGATCGATAATAATAATAATAATAGCTCTTGAGCAGCAAATCAGCATATTAGAATGACTTCTGAAGGATCATGTGATCAAGAAAACTTTATTAAATAGTAAAAATATTTCACAATATTAGTTTTTACTGAATATTTGATCAAATAAATGCAGCCTTAGTGATTATATTACAATAGATAGATTAAATTACCAAATTAGAAAGATTAAAACAAATGTGTTTTTATCTACAGTAACCACCCACAATGCACACTTTGAACTTTGCCTGTAAAATAAAGCTGGCCATGGACTCGCATGAAATCCCGCCCACCTCATTCCATGTCCAGTTTTCTGGTCGGCCCACAAAACACTCAAAGAAGTGCCAGAAACGTGAGCGATAACAAAACATGTTGGAGGCGGAGCTGTTTGCCCAGTCGCTTTAGTCAAAAACATATAAAGGTCATAGAGGCCCCACATACCCACCGGCCCCAACTAATCCGCGGCCCACTTTTCCCAGGATAACGGCATATCATGGTGTGGGGCAAGTGTGTTTTGAAATCTGAGACGTGAGGGTTTCCTAGAATTCACATTCCTGGAAATCACCAGAAGTCATGGCTTTACTATCATTCTTTTGTGGTTTCACGGGTCACTCTACACCTACCTGAATAATGTGCATCCATTAGAAAATTGGTCTTATTTATAAGCACAGTCACATGTGAAAAAAGGCCTTTAGGTTCACATTTACAGCTGCCTTTGTGTCGGTATTTAGCAGAAGCCATTTCACCCTGGGCCTCATGTGCTGCAGATCTCTGTGAAAAGGAATTGACCCTTGATCTTCTCATCTGCTGAAACTTAGCGCCAGTGTTTTTTTTCCTAACTTCACTTTACTGAAGCTACAAACTGTTTTCTTCTTTTGTAGCTCTAAACTATGCTGGAATATTGGATTTCAGTGGATTAATATTTAAGCATAGCCCTGGAAAAGCTAATGATGTTTATGTCATGACAGATTTGCTACATGGAAAAACACAGCTACAGTCAAGTGAAATCTTCAAATTGTTTATTTCAACTTAGGTTTACACACAGGTCAGGAACAATTAGACTAATTAATCAATCAGAATGTACAAAAACATATTATAAATTCTTTATAAATGAACAGCTGACTTAGGATACAGCAAAGAAAGCTAATTATCAACAAAAGATCTAGATTCAAAAAAAATAAATAAAACATTTCTTTATATACAATACTGCATACTTAAAAATACAAATGCAATAATACACATATTTACAAACATTATTTACACATTCACATTGAGAATGTAAAACCGTTGTCAGTTTTTCGTAATAAAAATTAATATTTTTTGACTTTCTTGAAACGTATTTGACATAAATCATCCACATTTCACTGCAGTAAAATCACAGGAATCATTGGCTGATATAAGGAACTTTATAATAGTGAAAGAGGAGTAACCTCAATATCAATACTGCATATGAGAAAGCAGCCAGATATTGAGCTGTCTTTTTATTGTGAACTTCCAGTTTTAGAAGTAACACTGACCATTTTAGGACAAAAATAAGCACTTGATTACTGCAAATTGTGTAAACAATGGCATAAAACGTTGGCAAAACCAACTTTGCACTGCTCATGACAGTAAATGGTCCATTTTTGCCTAAATGTAAATGTACTGCATCTTTAATTAGACCCTGAATGTGACCCTGGCTATGAAAATAAGTGTCATTATTTGTGATTTACTGTTGTCTACATAAAATCATCCTTCATAAGGTAAAGCACATTCTCTAAAAATGTAACCTTTATCTTTAATGTATCTTTAATATTGACTGAGTAAGGTCAAGTCAAAGACTGAAATCACAGTAAAATTATTGATTGAAATCAAACTTTGATGCTTGTTATGTCATAATTAGATTTTGAACCTTAGCCTGGATTTCAAAGACAGGGTCACAAATGTTCTAGAAAAAACAAACAAAAAAAGTTAATAGCATGCAATGTTTTTTGATCCCTGCCAAAAAAAAAAAAAAAAATCCTTTAAAAAAAAAAAAAAAAGATTCATTTTCAACTCTTTAAAATATACTAAAACACAATATTTACAATAACATATCATGGACATCTCATGTGAATAAAACCTTGATCTTTAAGTGCTCTTAAAATATATCTATATTCATCATTTTTGTATAATTTATATTAAGTGAAGTGCTAAGCAGCCTCGATAAGCTGAGGTTGTTGTTGTCTGAGGTTTCTTTGTTTCTGTTCTTTTTTTTCTTCTCGCATCTGCTCTAAACCGTCAGCTCTTGATTGTTTTTTTTTTTTGTTTTTTTTGCATCAAATGCCTTGTCTGAAAAGGCGCTTTGTATCTCCACTGTTCTCCAGATTTCTTTACTGAAGAACTGACCTCCAAGTAGGGAAGACATCAAATATGGCTATTGTCTTGAAACGTTGTCAGTTTTGGAATGGACCTCAATGTCGTCATCATATTTCATCATCAATACTCACAATCTGTCTCTGTGAAAGCCAAATAAGACCATCATTGTTAGACACAGCAATTACCTTATATACCAGATAAACAGATAACAGTAAATCGATAAAGTTAACAATACTCCAACACATTAGCTAAGGCTAATATGCTAACATGAATATAGTGTTGTATAATGAGTATATATTTTTTATAAAGTATATCATACCTGTGGGTAAAAATAGCCGTCAGAACTACTGTTTCTGCATAGATGCACTTGGTCCTCTGTGGTCTTTTGATAAACCGGGTTGTCAAAGTGGATGCTGTTGGTATTTTTCTGACGCCACTTTCTCCAAAACAGCACAGCGCCACCCACAACCAAACACAGGATTGCTTTAAAAAGATGAGACATACAAATTAGAATGGGAGTCTTGACAGAACAGATAAGAGAATAGAAGAGATAATTGTTCAGTATATTGCTGTTACAAAACCAAATGAGCTGCTTTGCTGTCTAGGCATTATGGAACCTAATCAGTAACTGATTTGGAACATTATATATTGGCAGCAACAATGTGCACCACCCAAACAGCTCACAACTCATTTTAAGAGTTTGCCATTAGCATGTTGCTAAGCTACAACCAACAACCAATGAACGGAACCAAGTACCAGCCTACATTTGATCCTTTTCAGTATTTAATTTCACTTGGATGTATGTCACAATACGTAAGAAAAGATCTGTCGCTTCTTCAGTTACACTGTGACTTTTAAATTGCCGACCTCTTGGAACAGCCTTTGTGTGCACCTACATAATGCTTTAAAGGAGTAGTTCACTCAAAAAGGAAAATTACCTCATGATTTACTCACCCTCAAGCCATCCTAGGTGTACATGACTTTTGTCTTTCAGACCAATACAATCGGAGTAAAATAAAAAAAAATGTCCTGGCTCTTCCAAGCTTTGTAATGGCAGTGAATGTCTGTTGAGATTTTGAAGTCCAATAAAGTGCATCCATCCATCACAAAGAGTGCTCCATGCAGCTCCGGGGGGCTAATCAATGCTTTTTTGTAAGAAAAATACCTATATTAAAACGTTATAAACCGCTATCTGTTGTATAAGCGTTTACTCGTGAATGCGCGTATGACAGTTAGCTGAAGCTAGAGATTATGGTTTATCAAGTTTTAAATATGGATATTTTTCTTACACAAACACATCCATTCTCTTCAGGAAGCCTTTATTAACCCTCCAGAGCAGTGAGGAGTACTTTTTTTGATGGATGGATGCACTTTATTGGACTTCTATTGGAGTAGTGAATCTCAACAACCATTCACTGCCATTATAAAGCTTGGTAAAGCCAAGGCAATTTTTAATATAACTCCGATTGTATTCGTCTGACAGAAGAAAGTCATATACAGCTAGGATGGCTTGAAGGTGAGTAAATCATGGGGTAATGAGGTGACGCTAGGTGAACTATCCCTTTAAAATGCTTTTGGAACTCAATGAATACATGTTTGTTTAAGCATTTGCACTGAGGAACTCACCTAGAGGAAGCAAAATGTACAAGGTCAAGGGTGTGGAAGATGATGCTTTCGTCAGAGCTTTAACATTACTGTTGTGGTCATCTAAGGAGAAATAATGATAATTGTAAAACAGATTTCACACATTTTTTAGTAAAACCATAAGATCATCTTGAAGGGTTCAGGAATCTCTAGGACAGGGATCCTCAAATCTGGCCCATAAGATCCACTTTCCTGAAAAGTTTAGCTCTAATCCTAATCAAACACACCTGAGCATGCTAATCAGTGTCTTCAGGATCATTCGAAAATCACAAGTAGGTGAGTTTGATCAGGGTTGGAGCTAAACTCTACAGCGCATTGGCCCTCCAGGGCAAGATCTGAGGAACCCTGCTCTGGGGTCTTGAGATTAGGGTTGGGGCTTGGGTTTGCCAGGAAAATGAGAAGGCCGGGACAAATGGTAATGTCTGGGTGGATAAATCAAGACGTACCTGTCTGGGTGGATAAAGGAAGTTTAGTTGTGGTTTGGAAAGGCTTGATTGGGGCAGCTTGAGTGGGTCGATTAGGGATCACAGGAGCAGGAGTAGATGAAGGTTGCACATTGGTAGTGGAAGGGCCAGCAGTTTTTGGTGTTGTCTTTGAAGGCATTTGAGGATGACTAGTTGTAACAATTTCAGGCTTGACAGGAGTTTCTGGTGTCACTACAGCTGTTCATAATAAAAACACAAACGTTAGATGTAGAACTCAGCAGGAACTATATCCATGTCCTGACAAAAAGCACCAAATCTGACTTGCCTTGAACACATTTTCGCATGTCACTGGCCAACATCATGTTGTCTGGGCAGGCACAAGTGTACTTGGGTGAGAATCTGTTGATTTGAGGGGCAGGCAGGCATAGGAATTCACAGCCACCATTGTTGACCCTGCACCAGTTGGTTCCTGGAAAGACATCCAGAATATGTTCAGAACTACACTGAAGAATGCTTCACATTTTTGATGGAAAATCAATTCCCTGAAAGGTATAGTCAAATGTGGCCGACATACCACTCGGTTGCTTGAGGTTGTGGTACAAGACGATGTCTTCTGGGGAAGAAAGGTGTTCGGCCACTTTTGTGATGTCACTTCCAGTCACACGATTGGCACTTAGAATTGCGTTATTGCTCACATCGGTCCAAAACACTTTCTCCTAGAAATGACAATGGCGAATTCTTGAGTGAACATTCAGATAACCTAGAGGTCTTCAACTGCGACCCACTTTCCTGAAGAGTTTAGCTACAACCCTAATCAAACACACTTGTCAAACACACAATCAAGCTCCTCAAGACTGCTTGGAAATTGCAGGCAGGTGTGCTGAAGCAGCTTGGAAATAAACTTTCCAGGAGAGTGGGTCCCCAGGAGCAGGGTTGAAGACCTCTGAGATAACCACCTAAACAAGGTCTTCCAACAACAAGTTCAAAACAAGTATGAAAGCGCTACCTCAAAAACAGTAAGACCCAAAGGGTGGGCAAGCTTGCCCTGGTCAATGATCAGAGTACGCCGACCATCACCTTGCACGCTGATGCTGGAGAGGGTGTGTAGTTTGGAATCGACCCAGTACAGACGCTGGTTCAAAAGGTCTAGGCATGGGACAAGACAAGAAAGTGGGTCAGACCAAAGTTACACTGTGGACCAGGGGTCTCCAACCTCGATCCTGAAGGGCTGGTGTCCTGCAGAGTTTAGCTATACATCTGAACCAGCTAATCAAGGTCTTACTAGGAATGCAAGAAACTTCCAGGCAGGTGTTTTGAGGCAGGTTCTAGCTAAACTCTGAAGGACACTGGCCCTCCAGAACCGAGTTGTGGACAGTTACGTAAGTGGACATATTCATACCAAGGGTTATTCCGTTGGGCCAGACAATGTTATCTGTAACCAGGGCATAGCGGTCCCCTCCGTTAAGTCCACCTCTCTCAATCTTAGCTGGTGTGCCCCAATCAGTCCAGAACATGAAGCTACAACATATCAGAGAAGATTTCACATAGTAAACCACTTGCCCATGTAGATTATCCCTACATATTAGAGTTTCTAGGACTTGCCATACTTCTTAATAGGATCGACCACAATTGCACGTGGCTTGGTCAGGTTTTCTTTGAAGAGAGTCTTGCGTCTGCTTCCATCCGCTGTTGCTACAGAAATGGCACCTTTGATACTGTCAGTCCAGTAGATGTTTCCGTGGATCCAGTCGAAGGCTATGCCTTCCGGTGCATCTAAGTCACTGCCAATTACAACACTGTGTTGGGAGGAGTTGTCTGCTGTATCCATTGGTGCTCTGGGAAAGAAAGACAAGATGTGACACCAGGCACCGATCAGTTGGCTAACAAGCAATTGATCCTCAAAGAAGCAAAACTGATCGTGACCCCAAAGATTTACCTGTAGATCTTTTTGAGGGATAAATCCGACCAGTAGATCTCCCTGGAAGCAACATTCATATCCAATGCCACAACGTTTTTCAGGCGGGGAATGACACGTGTATACTCGCTACGATCCAGGGTCATCTTCCTTACCTCGTGACGATTGGTGAAAAACAGGTAGGCGATGGTTCCTGTAGAACCATGTTTGTGAGTATGTGTTTATCAGCATGCAACTATGGGAAATTACTAATTGGAAGTTTAAAAGCTGTACCAATAGCTTTGCAAGCTTTGCTTGCTGGGTCCATCTGGTAGCCATCCTTGCACTCACACTTGTAACTACCCATCTGGTTGACGCAGATTTGGCTGCAGGTATCTGGGTTGGCACACTCATCAATGTCTGAAGAAATCAAATGGGTTTGGAGTTGAACGGTCATTCTGTTGCTTCAGAACCAATGAATTAAGACAGGCAACAACAGCATGGACTTACTGAACAAACTTTAACCTTATTTCAGAAAAAGCAAATAAGTTTAAAGTCCAAATGAAAACATTCTTTGAACTGGATCTGCATCAAGGTCTGTGAAACGTACTATGACCAGACTTCCAGATGATTCAGTATGGGAACCAAATTCAGTTTCGTACCTTCACAGCGTCTCTTGTCCACCAATTGGAAGCCAGTGGGACACAGGCACTCGTAACCAATCTTCAGGTCGTTACAGATATGAGAGCAACCCCCGTTGTTGTAAAGACATTCGTTAGAATCTGTGAAGTTGAAAATTACATATTGTAGCAAGGTTGGCTTCTGATGAATTTCTAGGCAATGCACCTCCTTGAATGCAGTTTTTACTTACCACATTCGCGTAACGGCTCGTCGGACCAATCCCTACAGTCCCGTTGTTTATTGCAAACTTTTTCCATGCTGATGCATTCGCCACTGCGGCACTTAAACCTGTGTGGCGGCTCACAATGGGTTGCTGAAAATCAGAAAAAAGAGAAATATAAGTTTCACACCTAAAGAATATATTTTGCATATCAGTTGTATAAAGGGCATAATACGTATGGTTTACCATTAACACAGCCCAGCTCATCACTCATATCTTTGCAGTCATATACGTGGTTGCACTGCCAGCTGCCGTGAATGCAAGATCCGTCACCACACTGGAACTCATCCGGTTGGCATGTGGGCAAGGCTGTTCGTATGGAAAACGAAAAATAGTTCATCATGTCTTGAGGCTAAAATGGCTACTGGTACTTTTAAGGTTACACCATAACAAAGTGAAAACCGTTATCAGTAATCTGCCGTGACTTTCGACGACAGTTCAACTTAGAGCTTATAATCGTCCTCACACTAACTGTACAATTTATTCATCATGCAAACTCGTATTTATCCGTGAAGAAGAAATTGTTGAATAAAGTCGTTATTTTTGTTTTCTTTGTGCACAAATAGTATTCTCGTAGCTTCATAATATCAAGGTTGAACCACTGATGTCACATGGACTATTTTAACAATGTTCTTACTATCTTTCTGGGCCTTGAATTTGGTTATGTTGCTGTCTATGCAGGGTCAGAAAGCTCTCAGATTTCATCAAAAATATCTTAATTTATGTTCCGAAGATGAACAAAGGTCAATAGCACGAATAACTGGCAAATGTAAAATCAACAAGTCTTACAGCAGTTTTTCTCATCGGAGCGATCCAAGCAATCTTCTCCCCCGTCGCATTTCCAGCTACTGTGTATGCATTCCCCACTTCCGCAATGGAACTCCATAGAGGTGCAAGGGTTTTTGGTGGGTTTAGGCGTTCCTGCACTGCATTTCTGAGGTAATTCGTCTGAGCCGTCGGCACAGTCGGCATCTCCATCACAGACCCACAGTCGAGGCACACACTGTGCGTTGTTGCACTTGAAGGAGCCGGCGCTACACGTGGTGGGCGGACAGGAGACCTCATCACTGCCGTCATCGCAGTCTCTCTCATCATCGCACACAAATGCGGTACTCACACACTGGCCGTTGTGACAGCGAAATTCGCCATTCAGACATTGCCGAGGAGCTGTAAGAGGTGATGGAGATTTTAAACACACATGCACACTGGCAGCATAAAGAAGAAACACGTGACTTCAAGATGTTACTCACCACAGCCTTCCTCATCCGCACCATTCTCACAGTCCGCTTTGCCATCACACTTCCAGCTCTTTGGCACACACTGGTTTAGTCGCCCACCACAGCTGAATTCACTCGGTCTGCAGGTTTTGGCCACTGAAAAGAGACACAGAAGAGAGGAAATTGTAGAATAAAGTCATTATTTTTGTTTTCTTTGCACATGAAAAGTATTCTTGTAGCTTCATAAAATCACGGTTGAACCACTGATGTCACATGGACTATTTTAACAATGTCCTTACTACCTTTCGGGGCCTCAAACGTGTCAGTTGCATTGCTGTATATGCAGGGTCAGAAAGCTCTTGGATTTTATCAAAAATATCTTAATTTGTGTTCCAAAGATCTTAATTTGTGTTCCAAACAAAGGTCTTACAGGTTTGGAATGACATGAGGGCGAGTAATTAATGACAGAATTTTCATTTCCAGGTGAACTATCCTTTTAAGTACCAGACACAACATCCAAATAATTCTCGCCTTATTGATATCAGACAGAATTTTAATATCAGTGGTGGCCTAGTTTTGAATACATTTCATTCAGCTTCCAATGAGAATGTAGAATTGTCAACTATGGATTAACACAGTTAACCACATTTAAATCATTTGCACACAGTATTATTAATGTTACACCAACATACTTTCTCTTTGTGACAACTGACTTATCTTAGATGAGAACACTTACAGCAGGCAGCAGGAAGTTCATCAGTGCCGTCACCACAGTCATCAGTTTCATCACATACCCATCTCGATGTGATACACTTTCCATTGCCACACTGATAATGCCGTGGTCCACAAGTTAATACATCTGTAAGATGGAGACAGAAGTGATGCTTCACATACAGTAAGTGACACTTTATTCAACACCTTAAGCATGTTATTTTAGTCATTTGAGGTCACAGAGATAACGAGCTTGAGGGCAAGAACTGAATGAATCAGTTTTGCTTTTCATTTTATCATCCTCCTTAACCCTAACATCTGAGCATATCACTGTACACAATCTAGTGCTAACAGTATTAACTGTTATCTTGGTCGACCTACGTATGATTTACTGATTGTAACACGTATGGACAAAGATGGTGTCAAGTTTTTCCTGCTTTGTAATCTGAAAGAGCCTGTATGGCTGTCAGTGCCAGTAACAGCAGGTCTTCTGGCTCTTACTTAAGGAGGATGCTTGCTCTGAGAAATATGACACCAACGATCTTGAAGACAGCTCCAGCACCATTTTAAAATGATGACATTTCATACACAAACAGAAAAAAAAAAACATGCTTTTGACACTGGCTGGATGCAACATGGGCTGGATGCTAATCTATTGAAAGTAGTAGTAAACCTTTAAAGGGGACCTATTATGCAAAATTCACTTTTATAAGGAATTTGAATACAGTTGTGTGGCCGCAGTGTGTAAAAACAACCTGCTTATAATGGTAAAAATCCACCCACTCATTTTTTTTTTATAATCCCAATAAATCCTAAACTGCCTCTCTGAACACGCAATTCCAGATTTTTCCCTACATACACGTCATCATTGGAGAAATCCCACCCATCTCTGCCCTATTAGCGTAGACATAGCCCTGATTAAGAAGCAGCAGTCTGCCGTTACTGGAGATATACATTGTCAGAGCCAAAGATGCATTACAAGTGTTGTAAAATCGGTAAAGCTCCCTATATGGTGGTATATGGTGTATTGTTTTCAGGGATTATTTTGAGATCTCATATTAGAGAGGGTTTCAAGGTAAATTTTAAGATCAGTGTTACAAAATGTAATATATAATGGTTTCTTCTGACTTACTTTTGACTTGTGAATATAAAACTTTGCTAAGATAATTAAGAGATTTATCATATAAACCCGTTTATCAGAAAAAGAGGGGTTTTGAAAACAAAGTAAAATATAATGAAAATCTAAATAAAGGGGTTTGCTTAATTTCTTTGTTATGTCTATTTTAACGTCAGTCCAAAATGAAATAGCATAAAGGCAATAGAAAAATAAATATTCAATATCTGGACCTGATTATTTGTTCAGTGGCTTTTGGTCAGAGAGGTGTTGTCTGGGAACTAAAAGGTGAGTTTTTTGTTTAACATCCTGATCATATGATTCATTGGTCTTTTAAATATAATTAGACTAATCTGACGAATAACACACTTAACTGTGAAACGTTATTAACTTAATTACACATAAATTTATAAATAAATAAATATATGCAAATAAATATAACGTTCAAAGTTCACGAAAAAAAACTGCAATGCTTCATTAATGGTTAAAATCAGGTCAAAATTCAGGTCCCAGCTGGGTTTGTCACTTTTTGAGGTCCCCCTGAAACATTTCCGTTGTGGTCCGTGCTATTTGCAGCACGTTTATGTGTTTGGTTGTGTTCTGTTTGGTACGTTTCTGTATTTGTATTTGCGTTGCGAGGATTTGCAGCGCCTGTGTTGTCAAATTGATGAAGATGTTTTCTTAATTTGTTGTCGTTTTTTTCTGTTTGCATGTGTTTTCTTAAGTTGCAGTGCATTGAGCTCTCTCGGCCACCGTAGATTCAGGTTGTTTTATTTATCATTTATTAAAACAGACACTTGCCGCCACCTACTGGCGGTTTTATTTATCATATCATACTTATTTATCCATGACAAGGCTAAACCAGCAGAAAAACACATTCAGCAAGATATTCATTATCGTTATCAACAAAAATCCACCTAAAAATATGATATAATTTTTGTCAATATCACACACCCCTAAATAAGGGGCATCATTTAGGTAATTTGTCACACAGACATACAGACTGTGTGCATGCAAGTGTGTGCGCATTGGTTTAACCTACATTGGGAAGACCAAATGTCCCCATGGAAAAAAAAAAGATTTAAAGAGGCCCCACAAAGAAAACAGCTCATAAACCATAGTTCATTTAATAAAGCTTGATTTTTGTTTAAAAAAAAAAAAAAAACTGTTTAAATATTAGAAAAATGTTATCATTAGTAATCACAGGTCCCCTCAACCCCCTTGAATTTTGTTTACAATTCAGTCACTAATTATCGTTATCAACAAAAATCTCGCTAAAAATATTGTATATTTTTTGTCGATATCACACACCCCTAAATAAGGGGCATCATTTAGGACATTTGTCACACAGGCATACAGATTGTGTGTGTGCATTGGTTTAACCTACACTGGGAAGACCAAATATTCCCACAAAAAACATACTGACAAAATTTTTTGACATTTTAGGCCCTACAAGAAAAACAGCTCATAAACCATAGTTTATTTAATAAAGCTTGTTTTTTTGTTAAATAAATGTATTTTTAAATTAGACAAATTCATCATTTGTAATCACAGGACCCCCACCCCACCATCTCCCTTTTTATTTTTAGCATAATCAAGAAAAAAAATGAGACAGACCAAACAAATGCAGTCTTCGACCCTTAAAGGGTTAACGGTGTTGCCACAGGATGTTTTTCAGGTCTGCAGGTTAAAGCGACCCCATTAATGTGATATTTAGCCCCTGGAAGGTGTCTCTCACATTGTCCCACAGAAACATTAAAATAGTGTAGATTAGTGTTCAATGTTTCATTCATTTAACATATTTAATATTGAGGGCATCCAAGTTATTTAACATTTTTGAACATTTTTTTAAAAAGTAACACAATAGTGTCTTTCCCTTGTATTTAGTTACTTTTGTAATGATGTAACTCAGTTACTAACTCAGTTACTATTTGTGAGAAGTAACTAGTAACTATAGATAATTATGTTTTTAAGGTAACATTGCCCAACACTGATCACTTTATGCCGAACTGCCTCGCAAACAAGGCTCAGTTCAACGCATCAGGCACGAACGTCAGCTCCAGACAAAGTATCACGCATCATATTTTGTTTTCCAAATTGCCTTTATGAAAGAGAGTGTCTTTATTTGCACTCTGTAAGGCTAATGTTGCTAAAGCTACCTACCGCAAATATATATTGCTGAACACGGCTATTGAGAGTTTCTGACACTTTCAGTGCGTGAGATTGTCCTGTTTTGTTTTTGCCGGATCTTGAAGCTCCGCCCTCTTCTGAAAAGGGTGCTGGGAGCATTAGCTCATTTGCATTTAAAGGGACAAACACAAAAACGGCAGTATTTTGAGCTAAAACTTCACATATACACTCTGGAGACATCAAAGATTTATTTTACATCTTGGGGCATAATAGGCCACCTTTAAATTGATAATCAAACAAAGATACCTAAAGACATTGTCCTTAACCACCCAGTGTTAAGGCCACTTCACCCCAGGTACGATAACTATAAAGATAACTATATTAGGGTCCACACCAACAGATGATATCATCTGTTTATTCAAAGCGTACACTCGTCTGCCACTTTAAATTCTCCAGCTCATAATATCAAGACTGATTCTGATTTAGTGTCAATGTTTTTATCGTTCATCAGCTGGAAAGAAAATCGTTCTGAAAGTGATTCCATTATTCCAATATCGTTTCTCTGTGCCTTTATTATTATAGCTGTGGTGTGTACTCTTCTATTCTTTAATACTGAGATCAATTTTTAGAACTAGATCTTTAACGTTATCTGTACAGTTATTGTCCTTGGCTTTAAGGCCCTTCACACCAAGAACGATAACTATAAAGATAACTATATTGTCGGTACATATAGCCTAGCAGTTAGAGCACTGACATATAGTGCAACCGCTCTTCTGGCGACACAAGTTCAAGTCCCAACTCGTGGTCCTTTGCCGATCCCGTTCCCAACACTCAAGCCCACACTTTCCTGTCGTTCTCTACCGTCCTGTCCATTAAAAAGCATGAAAAAGCCCCCTCCCCCAAAAAAGATGCTCGTCTGCCGCTTTAAATTCTCAAGCTGATTATAGCAGAACTAATTTTAAATGGCTGTCCACGTTTTTATCGTTAATTAACTGGAAAAAATCATTCTAAAATTGATTCCATATCGTTTCTCTCTGTGGACTCTGCTATTCTTTAACACTGAAAATGATTTTTGAACTATATCTTTATCGTTATCTTTAAAGTTATTGTCCTTGGCTTTAAGGCCCTTCACACCAAGAATGATAACTATAAATATAACTATATTGTCGTGCAGATAGCCTAGCGTTTAGAGCACTTATATATAGTTCAACTGCACTTCTGGTAACCCGATTTTGAGTCACAGACTTGTGGTCCTTTGCTGATCCTCTTCCCAACTCTCCACCCCACGCTTTCCTGTCATTCGCTACTGTCCTGTCCGTTAAAAAGCATGAAAAAGTCAAAAAAAAAAGGCGAGATAACTATATTAGAGTCCACACCAGTGAAAGATATTGATGCTCGTCTGGCGCTTTAAATTCTCTAGCTCATTATAGCAGAACTGATTCTGATTGGCTGTCCACATTTTTATTGTTAATTAACTGGAAAAAAATCATTCTACAAGTGATTCCAACGATATCGTTTCTCTGTGTGGACTCTGCTATTCTTTAATACTGAAAACGATTTTTTGAACTATATCTTTATCGTTATCTTTATAGTTATTGCCCTTGGCTTTAAGGCCCTTCACACCAAGAACGATAATTATAAAGATAACTATATTGTCGGTACATATAGCCTAGCAGTTAGAGCGCTGACATATAGTGCAACTGCACTTCTGGCGACCCAAGTTCAAGTCCCGACTCGTGGTCCTTTGCCGGTCCCGTTCCCAACTCTCAAGCCCACACTTTCCTGTCGTTCTCTACCATCCTGTCTGTTAAAAAGCACAAAAAAGGCCAAAGAAAAAAGAGAGATATTAGAGTCTAGATAACTATATTAGAGTCCACACCAGTGGACGATATCGATGCTCATCTGCCGCTTTAAATTCGCAAGCTCATTATAGCAGAACTGATTCTGATTGGCTGTCCATGTTTTTATTGTTAATCAACTGGAAAAAATCGTTCTGAAAGTGATTCCAATGATATCGTTTCTCTGTGCGGACTCTCGGATTCATTAATACTGAAATCGATTTTTGGAACTATATCTTTATTGCTGTCTTATAGTTATCATCCTTGGTATGAACAGGCCTTTACTCAAGCAGAATTGGAAAAGTCATGTGATGTTCATTAGTATTCAATGATGTGTTGACAATGGCCTTTTGATGGCTTTAACCTACGGCTCAATGGATCTGGGTCACCTATTTCTGAAAACAAACATGGAAGTTGTAAAAAGAATTCAGTCAATGATTTAAATTAATAATTGTGACACTGAAATACATTTTGGACTTTTGTGTCATTTCTTTACTAACGAAGTTGCAAAATCACTTTAGCACAACCTTAGGTGGCTTATTACTTTTGTAAGAAAAAAAAAGACGTATTCAATAAACAACTCATTTGTTAATATAACATATTAGTAGATAAATATTTGTAACAAAATTAATCGCCACAAAGTTCATTAGCCTTATAATACGCTGTTGCCAAGAAATATAGCAACTTCACACATTAATTCAGAAACATATTAACTTTACAGTGAGCCATTTTATAGCACCTTCCAACCTGGCTCATCCAATCAGGATTCAGAGTTGTCTATCTTATAATGCAAATGTGAACATAAACTGATTAATGATTACACAAATGTAACATTTAGACAGGTCTTATCATTATTTAAAGACAAACCTTCCGCTGATGTTAAATAGTTTATGACCTTGAGTTGGCATCATCTATTCAAAGAATTTCCTGGTTTTCAAATGTCATGTTTTGCCATAACTTTTTTTTTAATATATAAATCAAGGAAATAAAGTTTTAAATAAAAACATTAGCATATTATACACATTGACAATTTACTGTCAAAACAGCCTATTACTGGTGTTATACTAATCTAGGTACTAAATATACTAACCTCTGAAACTTGTCTAAATTTTGGCTAAGAAATATTTAGCATTTTTCTTATTTTAAATTCTTTCTGAACATACAGGATATGTTTAAGACATACAGGATATGTTTAAGTGTGTACAATATTTTCCTTCATATTTCACAAATGTTTTCTGCAAAGATGTTAAATAAGTAAATTTGTTTTACATTTAATCCATGTTGACCACATGTGAATATAATTTCTTTAATCAGATGCTTTTGCATATGAGAGAACTTAAATCATGCTGTAGTTAATCATATTGTAATTGTTATCCTAAATCAGTCAAAGTACTGAAATGAATTACAGATTTCATTTTTTGCCATATCGGCCAGCCCTCTTTCAAAGCACCATGTATTTTTCAGTTTGTACAGATGCACTTGAAGAAGCTGGCCACAGTATGCAACGTGGCTGTTTGCTTTTTTCTTGGACGTTTCTTCCACACACAGTGTGTCTGATTATCTAAACAGCCTACTATCAAGACATCTTCAGGGTGGAGAAAGACAGATAGCAGCCAAGCCAAGGATGTTATGGAAAGTTTATCCATTTTTTTCACATTCTGCCTAACTAAAATGCATCATAACTGATAAAAGTCCTCAAGAAGCCTTGCAGGCTACTAGAAGGTTCTCTTCTCATGTAATGGAATATTTGTGGCGTATTCTTGCTTCACTAGAGCCTGCATGACATCATCTGCACATGTTGATATACCAGCTAAGGGAAAACGGAAGCATATCATATCTCTCTACAATATATCCTTCACCTTTCTCATGTGTAAAAGTTTAACCATGTACAATAAAACCATCAGTGCTACCAGTCTATAAAAAAAACAAATCTGTTTGACCATAAGAGTTAATCCAACATACAGGTGAACCTATCAAAATATTCTGAGGTGAAACATGATCTGGCACCCACATAGTAAAATCATTTCACTTTACTGAACCTAAAGTCAAATTGTGGCTATTTTTAAATTGAACTTACTATCATAAATAATTTTAAACTAACTAAGCATAATCTATAGAGATAAGAAGCCTATCTATGCCTACTACAGTTACACCCAAACATACACCTCAACCACTAATGAAGATTAAGTTCTATATGTTGTTATTGTTTTTTTTTAATACATTTTCTAACTTTTTTTCTCAAACAATAACAATGCTATTCAACTTTTCATCTACAACGGTACCAATCCAGCAAGACTCAGACATGCCAAACCAACACTGAGAGACCAAACAACATAAGCATAGAAACTGTTCATTTAAACCTCTATTTTTCTTGGCTGTGAAGATGAGTAATGCATCTTTCTGGTAGAAAAATAAGTCTGCATGGGAAGCCAGTCCCTCATGCAATGGACCTACGCTACTACTGTCCTTGTGACATCATACACTGCAAATGATTTAGAACTTCTGAGAAAGGCATCTGTGCGAAAATACCGGGGAATGGGGCCCCTATAGCAGACACATGGACTGTATAGACACATGTGGTTACTGTAAGGCAATACTAGTGGAGAATTCATTCATGTTGAGCAAAACAGAACGAACAATGCAATGGTTTGAGTTCTGTAGAATAACGAATATCGGCTTTAAAATACAAGTTTTAGCAACATAATAACACGCATGCCTATTAAAATTATTAGAATATACTTCTATAAACATTTTAGAAGCCATAAGTAGGAGGGAGTGATGTTAACGTCAGGAATGCGTAAAGGGAAATACTGTAATGTGTAACGGATTCATTAATGCAGAATATACGTATGGATACACTGCCTACATAATAAATTCCATAAATGTATATAATAATTTGTATAGATCAACCTTTTAAATTATAATATCACTCACAAATTACAAAAAAAGTAACGTTAAGCGTGACTGAATGTTATTTTAATGTCACCTAACACGTGGATGATACTGAAAACAATTAAAATGCATTTATGTACTAATTAAACAAGGTTAAAATAATTAATGATCATTACAGATTCCTAAAGATAAAGTAAACTTGTTCACTCACCTGTTTGAACAGGACAGAAGAAAGTAACTGCCAGTAAAAATATTAATAAGCTCTCCATAGTCTCTCAATGAGCTGTTTAAAGCCCCTCGCTTTTCTGTTTGTTGTGTGCTGGTCAGGTTTTTATAGAGGATGCTTGTATGAAACAAATAGTTCTGATAAAGCAGATGAACTCGTGTTCATTTGACGCTGTGGGGAAATGTATAACGTTGTTTTAGGAGCGGTGAACCCAGATATTTGTGTTGTGGTGGTTGAACTTGAGCCATTCGAATTTGAATGGGTACGCAGAGTGGGCGGGGCTTCGTGACGCGGGGCGGAATTCGGTGGTGTGATTTAAGAATTGCACAATCGAGGGCGTGGCCAACCGCAGTCCACGCCCATCCCAAACAATTCTACTCTACAAGTTTCCAGGTAGAAGAGGGGTAAGAAATCTTGAACGATTAACCTCTTATCATTTATGGCAGGGGAAACAATAATAATGCGAAAAATGAGATGAATGATCTGATAAGCATAAAGCTGATATATCTGGAGGAGATTGCTGCTGCTATACCCTGTCAAACTACCTCTCAAGGATGTCACGTCATAAAACTAAACAGTATATCATAAATCTAAATAATATCCGTCTTTCTGTGACCTTGACTGATCTGAAATACTATACGTTAAAGGTCATGTGTGTAGAAACAGAGTAAAGGGAAGCCGCGTCATAAATAAACACATTAGCTATCTGTGTCAAAGAGTTCAAAATCATATTCATGATTATTATACAGATTATGTAGGGTAGAAATATGAAACTAAAAAACAACAAGCAACGCTTTTATTTTGATTCCTGTAAGTGATATTGTCTATAAAATGAATTAAATATTAAATAAAGGAGCAGTTTTTACTTATCTAATGGTTTATAAATACTGGGGACGCAGTATCTAATGTTTAACTGGACAAATTAGCAGCAATGTAAAAACACTGTGAAAAAAGGACTCGCTGTGTAGCCTTGAACTAGTAGCCCAAACGTCATCAGAACACAATCCTCTTAAACCAGCACTGGGAAATCAACAAAAATATTTCAGTGTTGTCCTGTCGTTTTTCCTGAATAGATTTTTAGGAATTTCATAATGTTGTAGCTTTATATGTACAGTAGATGGTAATTGAGGTTAAGATTTCCACGACAGCAGGCATGTTTGGCCCTGGAATGCCAGAAATAATGTTAAGTTCCTGAAAGCAGATCATATAATATAAACAGACCTTCCCTGACTTTGCTACAAGGGGAAAAATATTTGCAAGTTGGAGCTGGAGAACCAGTTCTGCTAAATTCTGTGTTTGTCTTCCATGGGAATCACACACAGTGCTTCAGATCAAAGGATAACAAACACTGTAGTAGCTTCACGGTGGCAGCCGATCTGCAAATTAAACCATTATGAAAATGTAGTCATAAAGTTTGAATGAGAATATGAGTAAAGACTTTTTAAAGAAGTCTCTAATGCTCAGACAGGCTGCATTTGATCGAGTAAAAGCAGTAATATTGTTAAATATGATTGCAATTTAAAATAACAGTTTTTTATTTGAATGTATTTTAAAATGTAATTCTACATTTCCTGTGACGCAAATCTGACTTTTCAGCATCATTACTGTAGTCTACAGTGTCACATGACCCTTCAGCTCAAGGAACATTTACTATTGTTATCAGTGTGGAAAACAGCATTTATTTGAAATAGAAAACTCTTGTAACATTATAAATGATTTTACTGTCATTTTTCATCAACTGAATGTATCCATGCTGAATAACAGTGTATGTCTTTTTGAAAAAAGAAACTGCAAGACTGATAAAATACTGTAAAAATGAAATTTTGTGTTGCATAAACACCTAGCATAGGGAAACAAGCAGCATTTACGCAAATAAAGAAAAGTCTACTGTTTACGTGGAGGACAGGTGAGGTGAATGCACTTTTCTGTTATCTTTTCAAATTTAAAAAAAAAAAAACAAAAAAAACTGCACCCAAATCGGAAACCGGATTTGTCACTCTGCCACCCATCACACACCTTAACAGCATCTACCGAGAAGCTTCCCAACCTGTTCTAGCGACGTTCTGTGAGTTGTTTGAACAAAACAATTAATTTGTACTTAGTTGGGTGTATAAGTGAGATTCTAAGATGTTTTGTGCTGCCAGTAAGTATGTACGCTAAACAAAAATCAATGTCAAAGCAAGAAAAATGAGGGGAAAACAACTCAGCTTCAGAAGCAATATCTTGTATCAGTAATTAACCCTAGAAATAGAAAGTAAGAGTACCTAAGTGGTGTTTTCATGCTTGTTTGAGAGTTCCAACAGACCATGGTTTGTTTATAGTAACAGCATTGCTTTTCTAAAAGATGTTGAGAGTGTCTCTGTTTTGCCTGCTCACAATGAATATAAAAATAACTAATAATTAAAATAAATATAAATGAATATATAACTAAAAAACAAAACATGTATACCTCAAAAATGTATTTTGCGGCTGTGTAATGTAATCAGATTGATTCAGTCATATTAAATAAAATATTTGCCTTACACAAAAATGTAAACTACTTATAAAAACGGCTAGTTCCATTCCTCGATTCTGATTGGTCAGCAGCTGCTTTATTCACGGTAAAGCACAGCTATGACCTCTTCACCCAATGGTTTTGTGGTATCACTGGGCAACACCCTTAGCAACCACTCTTAGCAACATTAACGATCAATAATATAGCGTCAAAACTGTTCCATGTTTTGTGTATTTCGGCAAAATTGACTTTGTAATTTATGTGACCCCTGCTGGCGTTATGTATGTTGCATCTTTAATCTTTTATTTTAAGACCACGCCCTTTCCGTCAGAGAAACTTTTCTCATACGGAAGATGTTAATGTGTGTGCGCGTCTGTGTGGAAGCCCACAGTTTCCGAATTGAGGAGGTAATATTACTGTATTTATTAGTTTTCTGTTTTAGGTATGATTCTCTGTGTCAATATATCCATCAGCTTACACTGTAATGATGCTTGCAAACTTGCACTGTCCCACGAATCGGTCTGTTTTAAACTAAAAGACGAAAAACAAACCATAAGATGAGAAGAGAGATAAGCAGATGTATGTGTGAGAGAAAATATCATATATGGTGTTAAAAAAAATGACACAGCAGATGAGAAGAGTTCCTATTCTATGTATTTATTTGAACTCTGTAAGATAAGGCATGTTATATTGGAACATTCTCCATTCTCTTCCTTGTCAGGAACTTTTTTTTTTTTTTTGCGGAAGGACAGCGTTTAACGAACTTTAAAAAAACATCCATACATACATTTTTGGTTTTTATATTTTTTATTGTCTGGTAACCGTTTTATAACAGTAATAAGGTACTCGAGGCCGTGCTGTATTGTGAATAAGTCACGGCTGAAGGGCGTTGTTAGCCTCTGATACCTTATTGCTTTCTTATTACATGGCTACAAGGAATACTCAATTCTGATTAGTCAGTAACCACATTCCGAGGTATGCTATGTAAGGGATAATGTACATCCAGCCAGTTGTTATTGCAGAATAAAGCCCGACGCAAAGCTGAGGGCTGTTGTATAAGACTGAAGGTCTTTATTTTGCGATAACAACTGGCTGGATGTACATTATCCCGCTTACTACACAGCTGCTTGCCACAAATGTTAATAATTAGACACGAATCATTGATCTCGAGTTGAAATATTTGAACGCAAAGCTTCCGTGAAAAAAGCAGTTGCTAGCAAGCGGCAATTTCAAACTAGATGGACATTTAAGGGATACGGTGCAGTCATATCACATAATACACAAGATTTCATCACATAAATAATTATGGCAATAAAAGAGATTAATTTAAGATGAAAATGTTTCAAAATCTTAGTTTGTTAGTTATTTTATAACCCATTACAGTGTACAAAACAATCGTCGCAAAATGGCAGTAGCTGCGTTAGTATGAAACGAGAGAACGAGTCTGCGATACCAGGATGACAAATAATTTTACACGTTGAGTTTTAATATTTTATTAGCTAAACAAACGCAAAGCTTTTACCAAGAAAAAAATGTTTCCAGCAAGTGAACAGCGCCGACTGCAGGCAGTTGCCTGGATAGAGTCCGTGTTATTAGCTTTTACCGGTTGTTATCGGGGAATAACATACCTTGGAATGTGGTGATTGACCAATCAGAATCGAGTATTCCACAGAGCTGTGTAATAATCCCCAATAACAACCGGTAAAAACTAATAACACGGGCTCATCCGGATAACTGCAGCCAGCACTATTCGCTTGCTATTTTTTTCTTCGTGGAAGCTTTGCGTTTGGTTAGCTAAAAAATATTAAAACTCAAATCAGTATTCTATGTGCAATTATTTAATTGTCATCCAGGTATCACAGAGCCAATCTCTCTTGTTTAATACAAACACAGCTGCTGCCATTTTGTGACGATTTTAATGACTTGTAAGATATCTAACAAACTGATAAGATTTTAAAACAGTTTCATCTTAAATCAATGTCTTTTATCGCTATATTTATTTATGTGGCGAAAAGTCATCTAGTTTGATCTTGCCACTCGCTAGCAACTGCTTTCTTCACAGAAGCTTTGCGTTCACATATTTAAACTCAAATCAATATTTTGTGTCTAATTATTTAGTTTTGTGGCAAGTGTAATAAGCAGGATAGTGTACATCCATAACACACTTGTTTAAGTTGCCTGACAAAACGTTTCTAGTCATCGTCAAAGGGGGTGGGAGGTTAACAATAGTGTCTCTGTGTTCTCAGGGTCCCAGTGTCCTATAGTAAGAGTGTGCAGGCGGACCACCAAACACGATCTAGAATGTTTTCAAGGCAAAAACCCAGAAGATTTTGTCTGATCTCTTAGCAGAGACAGAAAATACATGTAATAATCATGTTCACTTACTTTAAATCAAAAGGTTACATTTTACGTACAGAAAAAGAGGGCTTTTTATAAACCAATAAGATTTTCATGACAAACAAGCACATTATTTACACAATACTCAACATTTGTTTTCTTCATGCAAAATATAATTTTTTTCTTGCTTTTAATTTTACAGTGAAACATGACCTGGACATTTTGTGTGAAATAGGTGTTCAGGAGGAAGTGTTAAACTGATAAACTCATTTGCCACTCCTTAATTTGTCACCAGACCTTGCGTTACGAGTAACAGATGGCCTTTGAGCAAGTCAGGCTATTTAGCTAGCATGTGCAAACATCAGCTTAGACCTCGATCAGGCGCATATACAGTACAAATAAAATGTATTGACCTCATTTTGGTTTTAGCACACACTATTGTGTTACAGCACAAAATCACGTATTTGACTAAGAACCATTCACATTTTTGAACACAAAGTACTCAGATATTGCAAAATTACAGTTATTTGTTAGTGCATAACTGAACACATAATATGTCTTTTGTCGTCTGATTCACCGTAACGCCCAAGGGAAAATCCAGCTATGGTGTGAGAAATTGTTTTCATGAATAACGACAGTTAAATGATTGATGGATATAGATAAATCGATAGACAGACAGAACATAAAATAGAATGAACAAGAGAATGAACGATAGATGTTTTTTTGTTTTTTTAAAGCACTCCTTCAGGGTTTCCGTAGGCCTCTCAACTGTTTCCATTATGGATCTTCCTGTCTGGCTACTTATTTTTGGAGTTCAGCCAATTTTGGGTAGAGTTACAGTGTTTTTTTCATATTTTCTTATTCTGTGAATGTTGATCTTCGCTTTGCTCCAAGGCATATTTCACTCCCTTGGACATTTTCATCTGCTTTTTTTTTCCATCAAGGGTCATATTACAGATTTGAATGGAATGTTTCTCTGTCTTCATAGTGAAAAGGGAGCATTTATTGGAAATGTTCTTACATCATAATAAAACAGGAACAGGCCAATCATGTAATTATATGACTTAACAAGAGTTCGTTATGTCAGGAGAGATTTAGGTATGTCAAAGCGTAACGTTTATGTAGTTAAGAGGTGTTTATAGTGTTTTAGGCACTGTCAAAATACAGTTACAAATACAATATTAACATGATAAAAGTGAATTTTTTAAGCTACCAGCTAAAGGAAACATCTCTGGTAACCCATCAATTCAAAAACATTGTTGGAGGACTATAAACATACAGGTTCCCAGTAGTTCAGTGTGTTTCTGACCCAGTCAGACTTGTTTAGTTTTGACTAACACTAACAGCACCACCTTGTGTTCAAAAGGAAACCCTGCACAATAAATACAAAAAACACACTCCCTTCTCTTTCTCCTTTTCCAGTCAGCAACCACTGTCAGCAGCCTTGCATTGTGACTTTAACATTTTAACGTGATTCTAATCTTATGTGACCTTAGATGAGAAGGATGAGAACTCTGTAGTTTGGAGATTTGATTACTTTTCTTAGAGAGTGAGTACTCTTAAAATATCTTTTAGCCATTTTGAATAGAAGCAATCAGTCAATAAAGCAGAAAAAAATGTATTTCAAGCCTGTGAATTAAGGACATTTTTGTGAATGAAGGAGATTTTTTTTTTTTTTTTTTGCCAGGATCAAATTGTATGTTAACAGTTTTCAGGTGTCCTATCATTTTTAATGAGCAATAAAATTGCTAATTTATAATGATAAATTCTTATTTATAATGATATCATTATAAATTAGCAATTTGGCAAATCCAACTCTTTTTTTTTTTTCCCTAAAAAAAACAAAAAGGCAGACACTTCTGGTAAAAATACTGTAATGGCAGTGATTTTAATTCAGATTAGCATAACTATATGCAAAAAACGCCTTACAGTAACACACTACATTACCTGATTAATTAATTCTTGGACAATGGTTAATGAGATCTACACTCCATATCCAAGATTGTGTAGCTCCACCTTCAGTTTAATTTTCTATGTCAATGTTATATCAATACTTCATGCTGTTTATCCATTATAGTAGTAATGTTATAGTAATGTTGCTTGGAGGTCTTTCCATGTCTCAGTGTCTGAACCACTTGCCACAGGTGCCATCTGCATGTCGCCCAAATCATCTTCATTAAAAAACAAAAAGCAACATTAGGGAGTTACAGAAACACATTTTTTTTTGTTGTTGTTGCTGGAAAAATTTCTCATCATGGCAAGATTTTCAGGTATTTTAAATTTTTGAAAAACCTACTTTTGCGAACTAGTCCTAGATTTTTCACCCGATCTGAACCCAAGCAGTCCAGGAACATTTTCTGGAGAGGGAATATCAATAATTATCAAAAAAATGTTGAAATTTACTCTTTGGCAAGCTATAATGGAGTCATTTAAAAAAGGGGCCTGTCCAAATATACCCAAAAGCCTATAAAGCCTAAATGAAAACTCAAAACTTCACGAAACCTGGTCAGCACACGTAACAAGTGATTCCAAACAAGCATGCAAAGTTTTAAGTGGATCGGACCAGCTGGCTCTATAACAGTCATAAACATTAAAAACATCATATTTCTATGGCAAACTACCTGCATTTGCCAAAAATGCTTTTTTTAAATCATTAATTTAAGTGGTTACAGCCTTGCTAAATAATATGTAATATCTTTTTTCATATGTGCTTAAATGCCTTAAAGCGCTTGAACCCCAGTAATTGCTGCTTGCAGCTATATTTTGCATTGTAATTACTAATTATTAATAAATTAGTAAATTAGAAAACGTATTAATTAAAATTGATTTGGCACACTGCATTGTACCTCCAATATACAAATGCTTTCAGCAAAAACTATCCACCATGTTTAAAGTCTTTTCCCACAAAGCAATGCAATTTGGAGTATCTATCTAACTATCTATATACACACGTGCACATACTACATTTGTGAGTGATAAAATTGCCAACAAATAGTGGCAATTGTGAGATATGAAAGTCCAGTTCTGAAATATAATGTCATATAATGTGTTCATATAGACTCTTTTTTTGAAGTGCATCATCAAATAAGAAATGTATTTATTTTCTCTGAGATCCTTTTATAATATCAGTGAAAAAGTGATGCATAAATAAATAAATAAACATTTTAATGGCCATTTTTGTTATATTGTTTTAGTGGAGTAAACAGTGTATCATTTTAAATTTTAGCTAAAATATTTTTATTGTCACTTGAGAAGCACCACTTTTGCTCTCAAATCTCGTTCCATAATTTTCATCGGTGCCGTCACTACAGTCATCCTTCACATATCTGGTGAAGGCGATTTACTGCAGGTAAAGAGATCGCTCACCACAGCCTTCCTCATCTGCACCATTCAGACAGTCAGGATCACCATCACATCTCCATATCATAGGCAGACATGTTTTGCGTTGGTCTCCACAGCTAAACTGTGTGGGTCCGCAGGTCTGGTCTGAAATTAAGAGAAAAACAAACGTCAGAGTTTGGTTCATTTAAATAATGTGAATGCTGTTTTCTGAACTCTGGTTCACACCCGCAAACTGTACCCAACTCCAGCTAAAGAGGGTGGTCTTGAGTAATTTTCTCTATCCCTCAGAATATTCCAGAGGATGTTGGGTCTGAGGGCTCCCACATCCTCCTTGATTCCGTTGGGCCTGCGTTCTGTTGCGTGGCTCAAAGCCTGTGTCCTGTCCCATGCTTGGTGCCTGGGACATCTTTGAATCAAGGTGACTCGCTGCATCAGAGCTGTAGCCCCTTGGAAGGGCTCTCCTCTGTATCCGACAGGCATCAAATTGGGACTGACCTCCAGAAGTAAGGAGGTCACGACAGATGCCTCCAACTCAGGATGGGAAGCATGTGCAAGGGCAGACCGGCGTTCGGCTCCTGGACCATCCTGGAGAAATGCCTACATATCAACTGCCTCGAAATGATGGTGGTTTTTCTGGCTCTAAAATCCTTCCTGCCAGCCCTAAGGGGATCCATTTGGACAATATGACGGTGGTAGCCTTTACGAATGACCAGGACGGTCTCAGATCCCTCTACAAAATGCAGAGAAAGCTCCTGTTATGGGCACAGTGCAACCTGTGCTCACTGAGGGCAGGCTGTGGGCAGTGAGCCTCCAGGAGAATGGAGCCTCCACCCCCAAATTGTTCAGATGATCTGAGAGATCTTCAGGAGGGCAGAGATCAACTTCTTTGCATCAGAAGACAACTCTCACCACCCAACATTTTTCTTGAAGGAGCAGGATGCCCTGGCCCACAATTGGCCCAGCGCCCACCTGTACACCTTCCCTCTGATTGCTCTGCTCCCTCAGGTCATCAGACGAGTCAGAGAGGTCAGATTCTTGGTCCTTTTGGTGGCCCACAGCAGCTCTGTCCCTGATTCCACTGAAGAGGGACCTCTTCTCCCAAATGAGAGGAATGGTTTGGCATCCCTAACCCAATTGTGGAGACATTTCATTTCAGAGATTAGGGCCTTGTCTACGAGATGCCACTACGCCATCAAATGGTCTGTATATTCTGACTGGTGTGCAGTCCGGAATTAAGACCCCTCCTTCTAACCTTTTTACAAGAGCTAAAGAATAAGGGGTGCACTCCGTCCACCCTTGAAGTTTATGTGGTAGCCATCACAGCAAATCACACCCTCATGGCTGTAGGGGTGTAAGAAAATATCGATACACGTGAGTATCGCAATATTTTGTTTGGTGATATTGTATCGATTCTCAAAAACGGAATATCGATATTTAAAAAAAAAAGAAAAAAATCATACAAGATTCATGGCAGATGCTTCGTTTTGAGTTTATATCCCGACCGCTAGATGGCTGTCTTCTTATCTCTGAACGTTAATATAGTTCGCTGCTAGTAATGAAGGATGAAAGAATAGTTCCTGCTCCCGCCTTGGTGTACAAAGTTGAAGCCTGGCGTCATTTCGGCTTTTGTGGGAACATCCGCCCCGGGACCGTGGCGCAGGCGGCGCCTCGGCTGCACATGCGGGGTGCTTCTTCTGTGTGGAGGTGTGGCGGCCACGCGACGGTTCCCCTTCTTGCCGCGTCCCGTGTGAAAGGGTCTTTGCGGCATGCAGTGTGGTAGCTTTCTCTCGGTGGGGGCGTTTTGTGCAGTTGGCGATTCCACTCGGAGCATAAATACAAACTGAAATCTTGTGAAATCCAAAACTTGTGAAATTCTCAGAACAAAAAGGTTCTAAGAATATTCAATACGTGTATTTTTTTTTTATTGTTTTACAATTTTTTAGCACTTTATTTCTCATTAATATTAGTTTCTCAGACCAGGCTTAAGCCTAGTCCCAGACTAAAATGTGAGTCTGAGCAGTTTCAACTGAAAGAAACTTGCACTGACTGATCTTAAACATGCCAGTGTCTTTGTATGTTACAACTGTAAACTTAAACTGTGAACCTTTAAAGCAGGGTCTAAAAATATACATGCTCTGTTTATAAAAGCTTACATTTTATACATTTAATAACTAAAGAATCCTGCAGCCATTTTATTTCCCCCCTTTACCTGTACTGCAAAAGTAATTCAATAAGAATGTTACAGGGACTGATCTTTTAAACTTTTTGAACTGAACTTTTTTTTTAAGGTTTGCATATGGTGGTGTGTACAGCTTTCCTTGAAGTATATCCTATTCATAAAATAAGAAACATCCCAATATAACGCCTTGTTTACAGTATCGCAGTGTATTGCAACATATCGTATCGTAACCCCTGTATCGTGATACGTTTCGTATCGCCAGATTCTTGGCAATACACAGCCCTACATGGCTGGCCAGTCAGTAGGCAAAAACAACCTGGTCCTTAAGTTCCTGAGGGGAGCTAGGAGATTGAATCTGCCTCGTCCTCATACTTTCCAATCTGGGACTTGTCCACAGTCCTCAGGGCCCTTCGATTGAGCCGCTTCAGTCAGGCGACCTACAAAGTCGTCCTCAAACCAACACATGGCTGTGTACCCAAGGTGCTCTCTACTCCGTTCAGAGCACAGGTTATTACCCTTCTGGCTCTACCTAACTGGGAGGATGAGCAGGGTCCTAATTTACTCTATGTGGTCTGGGCCCAATCAGTTGTCAATCAGAGCAACTCTTTGTGTGCTTTGGAGGTTGCTCTAAAGGGCTGCCAGTTACGAAGCAGAGATTATCCCGCTGGATAGTTAATTACTTTATGCATTTAGACTGTGCTCTGCTCTTTTAGGCCTTAATTTCACCTAAAATAATTCAGATTTTTTAAGACCCCCAGAAACCTTGGAAGTTAAGTGAACGGATGATAGAGATATATGTGCATTAGATTTTGCAGACTGTATCTGTGGGAAGAGAAAAGATGAGATTTGAAGAGATGTCACTCACTACAGCCTTCCTCATCTGCACCATTCAGACAGTCAGGATCACCATCACATCTCCATATCATAGGCAGACACGTTTTGCGTTTGTCTCCACAGCTGAACTGTGTGGGTCTGCAGGTCTTGTCTGAAATTAAGAGAAAAACAAACAGAGAATCAGTATATCTATCTATCTGTCTTCATTAACTAAGGGGGCTTTTATACTAGCACTTTTGGTGCGCACCAGGGTTTGTTTGACGTCAGAGTTTGGTTCATTTAAATAATGTGAATGCTGTTTTCTGAACTCTGGTTCACACCCGCAAACTGGACCCAACTCCAGCTAAAGAGGGTGGTCTTGAGTAATTTTCTCTATCCCTCAGAATATTCCAGAGGATGTTGGGTCTGAGGGCTCCCACATCCTCCTTGATTCCGTTGGGCCTGCGTTCTGTTGCGTGGCTCAAAGCCTGTGTCCTGTCCCATGCTTGGTGCCTGGGACATCTTTGAATCAAGGTGACTCGCTGCATCAGAGCTGTAGCCCCTTGGAAGGGCTCTCCTTTGTATCCGACAGGCATCAAATTGGGACTGACCTCCAGAAGTAAGGAGGTCACGACAGATGCCTCCAACTCAGGATGGGAAGCATGTGCAAGGGCAGACCGGCGTTCGGCTCCTGGACCATCCTGGAGAAATGCCTACATATCAACTGCCTCGAAATGATGGTGGTTTTTCTGGCTCTAAAATCCTTCCTGCCAGCCCTAAGGGGATCCATTTGGACAATATGACGGTGGTAGCCTTTACGAATGACCAGGGCGGTCTCAGATCCCTCTACAAAATGCAGAGAAAGCTCCTGTTATGGGCACAGTGCAACCTGTGCTCACTGAGGGCAGGCTGTGGGCAGTGAGTCTCCAGGAGAATGGAGCCTCCACCCCCAAATGGTTCAGATGATCTGAGAGATCTTCAGGAGGGCAGAGATCAACCTCTTTGCATCAGAAGACAACTCTCACCGCCCAACATTTTTCTTGAAGGAGCAGGATGCCCTGGCCCACAATTGGAACAGGGCCCACCTGTACGCCTTCCCTCTGATTGCTCTGCTCCCTCAGGTCTTCAGACGAGTCAGAGAGGTCAGATTCTTGGTCCTTTTGGTGGCCCACAGCAGCTCTGTGCCTGATTCCACTGAAGAGGGACCTCTTCTCCCAAATGAGAGGAATGGTTTGGCATCCCTAACCCAATTGTGGAGACATTTCATTTCAGAGGTTAGGGCCTTGTCTACGAGATGCCACTACGCCATCAAATGGTCTGTATATTCTGACTGGTGTGCAGTCCGGAATTAAGACCCCTCCTTCTAACCTTTTTACAAGAGCTAAAGAATAAGGGGTCCACCCTTGAAGTTTATGGGGCAGCCATCACAGCAAATCACACGCTCATGGCTGTAGGGGTGTAAGAAAATATCGATACACGTGAGTATCGCAATATTTTGTTTGGTGATATTGTATTGATTCTCAAAAACGGAATATCGATATTTAAAAAAAAAAGAAAAAAATCATACAAGATTCATGGCAGATGCTTCGTTTTGAGTTTATATCCCGACCGCTAGATGGCTGTCTTCTTATCTCTGAACGTTAATATAGTTCGCTGCTAGTAATGAAGGATGAAAGAATAGTTCCTGCTCCCGCCTTGGTGTACAAAGTTGAAGCCTGGCGTCATTTCGGCTTTTGTGGGAACGTTCGCCCCGGGACCGCGGCGCAGGCGGCGCCTCGGCTGCACATGCCGCGGGGTGCTTCTGCTGTGTGGAGGTGTGGCGGCCACGCGACGGTTCCCCTTCTTGCCGCGTCCCGTGTGAAAGGGTCTTCGCGGCATGCGGTGTGGTAGCTTTCTCTCGGTGGGGGCGTTTTGTGCAGTTGGCGATTCCACTCGGAGCAACTTGTGAAATTCTCAGAACAAAAAGGTTCTAAGAATATTCAATATGTGTATTTTTTTTTTATTGTTTTACAATTTTTTTTTTTTCCTGCAAGCACTTTATTTCTCATTAATATTAGTTTCTCAGACCAGGCTTAAGCCTAGTCCCAGACTGAAACTGAAAGAAACTTGCACTGACTGATCTTAAACATGCCAGTGTCTTTGTATGTTACAACTGTAAACTTAAACTGTGAACCTTTAAAGCAGGGTCTAAAAATATACATGCTCTGTTTATAAAAGCTTACATTTTATACATTTAATAACTAAAGAATCCTGCAGCCATTTTATTTCCCCCCTTTACCTGTACTGCAAAAGTAATTCAATAAGAATGTTACAGGGACTGATCTTTTAAACTTTTTGAACTGAACTTTTTTTTAAGGTTTGCATATGGTGGTGTGTACAGCTTTCCTTGAAGTATATCCTATTCATAAAATAAGAAACATCCCAATATAACGCCTTGTTTACAGTATCGTAGTGTATTGCAACATATCGTATCGTAACCCCTGTATCAAGATACGTATCGTATCGCCAGATTCTTGGCAATACACAGCCCTACGTGGCTGGCCAGTCAGTAGGCAAAAACAACCTGGTCCTTAAGTACCTAAGGGGAGCTAGGAGATTGAATCTGCCTCGTCCTCATACTTTCCAACCTGGGACTTGTCCACAGTCCTCAGGGCCCTTCGATTGAGCCGCTTTAGTCAGGTGACCTACAAAGTCGTCCTCAAAGCAACACATGGCTGTGTACCCAAGGTGCTCTCTACTCCGTTCAGAGCACAGGTTATTACCCTTCTGGCTCTACCTAACTGGGAGGATGAGCAGGGTCCTAATTTACTCTATGTGGTCTGGGCCCAATCAGTTATCAATCAGAGCAACTCTTTGTGTGCTTTGGAGGTTGCTCTGAAGGGCTGCCAGTTACGAAGCAGAGATTATCCCGCTGGATAGTTAATTACCTTATGCATTTAGACTGTGCTCTGCTCTTTTAGGCCTTAATTTCACCTAAAATAATTCAGATTTTTTAAGACCCCCAGAAACCTTGGAAGTTAAGTGAACGGATGATAGAGATATATGTGCATTAGATTTTGCAGACTGTATCTGTGACAAAAGAAATAATGAGATTTGAAGAGATGTCACTCACTACAGCCTTCCTCATCTGCACCATTCAGACAGTCATTATCACCATCACACCTCGATCTCATAGACACACATGTTTTGCGTTTGTCTCCACAGCTGAACTGTCCGGGTTTGCAGGTCTTGTCTGAAATTACAACAAAAACAAAGAATCGGTCTGTCTGTCTATCCAGAAATACAAGAAATACAAAATACAACTGACAATCATTCTGACGAGACTTGTGGTTGTAAGATTGTAATGATGAGCCTTATTTTCACTTTGTGCTGTTTGGTTCTGGCTTGTGACTGTTGCTGCTTCACCTTGAGTTAGGACAAAAACACTGAGAATCAGTGTATATCTTTCCAGATTTTTGTTGTTTTGATATTTGTGTGTGTGTATCTAGTTCAGTCATGAAATTTACTAATGGCAAACTGATTGTCCTCTGCTGATTCTACAGCCAATGAGATAGCTTGCTCAACAATTAAATAGTCTGGATCAGTGATCGATGTAAATTGTGCATCCTAAGACAGGGTCTCTGCAGGTAAGACTTGTAAGACATGTAAGACATTTTAAGACCAAGTAACAAAACCTTAATGAGTACAAGAAACACAATGTGAAGAGACACAATATGTTATTAAAGCTGCAAGCAGCTTTAAAAGGGCCCTCGCAAAACATTTCATCAAAGTTGTTCTAAAACCAAAAACAATACCCGTTCTTGTCTTAGGACAACTTTGATGAACTTCAAATGTTGACTACTGTAGATGTGTTCAGGCCAGGACTCTTATCGAACATGTGAAGTTTGGGACAGATCTGACATTGCATTCCTGTGGCAAAACATCGAACTTTGTTAGGCCAGCACGGACAAGCTCTTTAACGAAAACTCAAGATCTTTAGGCCTTTAGAGTAGAATGACCAAATATAATGTTGATGCCATTAAATTTCTTTGAGGAGTTTGTTATAGTGTAAAACATATGCTTAATGTTTTCAATGCATGGCATGTGTTCAGGACAGGAATCTTATCGAACATGCGAATTTTGGTGCAGATCAACACTGTACGCCTGAATTATAACAACTTCCTTTTCATGGCAAAACACTGAAGTTTGTCAGGCTGCGACGGACACACCCTTCAATGAAAACTCAAAATCTTCGCAATTTAAAGAGGTCATCGGATGCTAAGTTCACGTTTTCATGTTGTTTGAACATTAATGTGTGTTGGCAGTGTATGTACAAATTTACCTTATAATGATAAAAATCCATGCACTGGTTTTTAATTAATCTGTAAAAATAATATCCCCTTTTTCAAATCGAGCCGTTTTCAGATGCCTGTCGGTGTGACGGCCGCTCCCACGATAGTAGATTGACATGAGCTCTTACCTCAGATTAGCTGTCACAGTCCAGTAACTTTCCTTGTTTGAATACTGAGGCAGGGATGTAAGTTAGACAAGAATATCTCCGATTGAGCGATTGAGGTGTTGTGTTGCTGGATGTAATAATGAACATAGTGGTCGTCATTTACTCCCGACATCTGAGCCGCTGAAGATGCAGTGGATTACGTTTGTTTGTGAAGGGAATGCGCCTCCCGAACTACATATATCCGTCTATGTTCGCGCAAATCTTTAGTGATTCAGCTTCACTTAGAGCAGAAGTGTGCATAAGCTTTTTTTTTATGAATCTTTGTGATCGCCTTTCCTTATAATGTGGTAGTTAGCGAGTTTAGCGGCTAAACGCAGCTAAAGTAAACAAGCTCGTCT
Source organism: Cirrhinus mrigala (assembly GCA_036247105.1). Lineage (NCBI taxonomy): Eukaryota > Metazoa > Chordata > Actinopteri > Cypriniformes > Cyprinidae > Cirrhinus > Cirrhinus mrigala. The sequence continues at coordinate 31,650,044 of CM070009.1, forward strand.
TTCCACAGAGAGTAGAGAGGGGCGGGGCGAGCAGAGCTCATTTGCATTTAAAGGAACAACCCCTTAGAATGAGATGATTTTTGCAGAGCTGATTTTGGCAAGGTAAAAAAAGGTGTTGTTTTACAAAACCATTGAGAATTTTTAATCAAAGTATATTAGAGACTTTTCATTAAGACCCTAAAGAATATATCAACTTGTGGAAAATGGGCATCCGATGACCCCTTTAACATCACAAAGGCCTTTAGATTACACTGACCAAATCTGGTGTTGATCTGTTTAAATCTCTAAGAGACGTTCATTTAAATACAACGCCTAAAAATGACCAAAACGGCACAAAACTTGCAGAGAATATTCAAAATAACAGACTTCCTGTTGAGTTTTGGACTTTGTACCGGGTGACTTTTTCATAAAATTTTGAATTTCGTACATGTGTGTGAAACATACTTCGAGGGGCACTTCGTTAAAATTTTATAGGTGTCGCTATTGAGCTATTTTGCCACACCCACTTCTAAAACCCACATCAGATGTAAATTTTCACAACTTTTGGTGTGTGGGCAAAGATTCATGAGTTTTCGAGCATGTTTGGGCCTTAAAAATGCGATTCATTTTGGAGAAGAAGAAGAAGAATCTCGCACCATCTGTGCTTGGATCCTAAATATTGTTTCTAAATGTAAATATCTTTCACTAGCAACGCTTCAAAGTTTGAAAATAAATTTGAGAATTGAGAAATAGAGAATTTATGAGATTATAACAAGATCAAATATCTGCCAGTAAGCTCAGAAAACTCAAAGGGAAAACAAGTTCTCTTACCCGACTGGCATATATTTCTTCTTGTGTTCGGCATAAACTCAATTCGTTTTGATCAGTTTTTTAGAAAACAAGACTGATGTGTTCAATTTGCATCTCAAGTAAATGTACTTTGATTAAAGACATTTAGATATTTGTATTGAAAAACAAAATATCAAATAATATCCTCAGTTTTTTTTTTTTTAATGCACTGACTTTATGAGTTTAGACTCTGCTTTGATTTAACCCTTTAACTGTCTCTCCCATTTTTGAACACGGACATAAAAATGCATTATCCAGACTTAAATTTTTATAATTCATGAATGAAAACGTTTTGTAATATGATTTTGATGTACATTTTCCATGGTGATGCAATATCTGATTTTAAAATGCCTTTCAAAGGATGAATTTTGAGATTGAAGTTTTGAACTGATATATCATTTCTTATGATATCTGAAGTGTGAAAGGGAAAAAGGAAACGAAGAAAGTCTTTTGTGACAAAGGTCAGAACTTCTGTTATGATGTAGATTTTTTAAGTTGCACTCTTGACATATTAATCTGTTACTTTTCCTACATAATTTGTAACACAAAAATATGGTAAAATATCTATGTAGGAGCCTTTCCAACGATCTGTAGTTTGTCATGATTAGATTAGGATTCATTTGTAATTTGGTGAAGTAAACTTAGGCGTCCCACAGAGTGGACGGTGACAGTTAAAGGGTTAAGAAACCTTGCAAGATAAGTAAACTGTCGATACATAGAGATCCAGGTATGTGCATCTGATTTTGCATACTGTATCTGTGACAAAAGAAATAATGAGATTTGAAGAGATGTCACTCACTACAGCCTTTCTCATCCGCACCATTCAGACAGTCATTATCACCATCACACCTCCATCTCATAGACACACATGTTCTGCGTTTGTCTCCACAGCTGAACTGTTCGGGTTTGCAGGTCTTGTCTGAAATTACAACAAAAACAAAGAATCGGTCTGTCTGTCTACCCAGAAATACAAGAAATACAAAATACAACTGACAATCATTCTGACAAGACTTGTGGTTGTAAGATTGTAATGATGAGCCTTACTTTCACTTTGTGCTGTTTGGTTCTGGCTTGTGACTGCTGCTGCTTCACCTTGAGTAATGATATCAAGAGAGAGGAGAATGTTACCTGCTAACTTTCTTTGATATTATGGTCCAAGCCTCTGTTTATAAAATTATTTGCATTGTACAAGGTTTTGTCTTGTTTTCCAGTACCTACTTACTCATCTTAGCCCTAGTGGGACATAAGACATCACAGTACAAACATGTTGTCCATTACAAATATCAAAACATTCTAAAATCAAGACACAAGCAAAATGACATAAGAGTTGCTTTCTGAAACAGGTCATTCTTCTTACCCTGTTGGCAGATATATGCAGATATTTTTTGTTGAGAGATTTCACTCACCACAGTCTTTCTCATCCGCACCATCTCTACAGTCCTTGTTACCGTCACACCTCCATCTCATAGGCAGACATAAGTTGATTTCATCACAATTAAAATAATCGGGTTTGCAGGTCTTGACCGCTGATCAGAGCAAAAATAAAATAAAAGCAAAGAAAGAATCATGACTTCTGTCAGCAGTTGTAATACAGTTGACATTGAAAGTTTACACCCCCCTTTCAGAATCTGCAAAATGTCAATTATTTTACCGAAATAAGAGGGATCATACAAAATGCATGTTATGTAATACTGACCTGAATAAGATATTTCACATAGAAGATGTTTACATATAATCCACAAGAGAAAATAATAGTTAAATTTATAAAAATGACCCTGTTCAAAAGTTTACATCCCCCTGTTTTTTTTTTTTTTTTTTTTTGTTTAGTGACAGTTGTTCATAAATCCCTTGTTTGTCCTGAACAATTAAACTGCCCAGTGTTCTTCAGAAAAATCCCACATTTTTGTGTATTTGAACGATTTTTTGAAATCGCATTTTGGAAATTCAAATTCGCTGGCACATAGAAGTCCATTATATGGAGAGAAATCCTGAAATGTTTTCCTCAAAAAACATAATTTCTTTAGGATTGAAGACAAACATGAACATCTTGGATGACAAGAGGGTGAGTATATTATCTGTAAATTTTAGTTCTGGAAGTGAACTACTCCTTAAATTTGTGGAAAGGCGAATTAACACTTTTTAAAACATTTTTAAGACCCCCATAAACCTTGTGAGATAAGTGAACGGATGATAGAGATATGTGCATCTGATTTTGTATACTGCATCTGTGGCAAAAGAAAAGACAAGATTTGAAGAAATGTCACCTACTACAGCCTTCCTCATCTGCACCATTCAGACAGTCATTATCACCATCACACCTCCATCTCATAGACACACACGACTGGCGTTTGTCTCCACAGCTGAACTCTTCAGGTTTGCAGTTCTTGGCTGAAATTAAGAAAAAGCAAACAAACTGAGAATCTATCTATCTATCTATCTATCTAGATTTTGATAAGTATTTTCATTAGCTTGTGTTAGTAGCAAAGCTTAAAGGTGTTTTATCTTGTTCTGATTACGTCAGACAGCAATTTAGTTATTTAGATTTAGATCATTTATTTGTTGTTACACTAACATACTGCTTCACAACATCTGTTGGCAGATATACTTTGAATACATCATTTCTCGTGAAATGCAATTAAAGAGTGGCTCACTAACTGTATCTGTTCTGCTAAAATGGCCTAGCAACTAAAAATAAACAGACATTTTCAGGAAATCATGTATACTGGGTCCGTGTACCTTCGCATAATTTCAAAGAACGGGCATTTCTATTGACGCAATTTTTAATTCTTTAATTTTATCTCAATTGCAACATATGACAAACACTTTTTTTGCAGTTCCACGTATACAGTTGAGGTCAAAAATTTACATACACCTTGCAGAGCCTGGAAAATTTTAATTATTCTGCCAAAATAAAAGGGATCCTACAAAATGCATGTTATTTATTTACTACTCACCTGAATAAAATAAGGAAAACGACCCTGATCACTTGATTCTTAACACTGTGTTGTTACCTCAATGATCCACAGCTGTGGATCAAACCGTTTTTGTTTAGTGATAGTTGTTCATGAGCCCTTTGTTTGTCCTGAACTGTTAAACTGCCTGTTACAGAAGGTTCAAACGCTCACTGATGCTCCAGAAGGAAACGCAATGCATTCAGAGCCAGGGATGAAAACTTTTGGAATTTGAAGATCAGGGTAAATTTAACTGTTCACGACAAACAAGGGACTCATGAAGAACTACCACTAAACAAAAATAAAAACACAGCAGTGAATCATTTAGGTAACAACACAATATTAAGAATCAAGTGTATGTAAACTTTTGAACAGGGTCATTTTTATCAATTCAACTATTATTCTCTCGTGGACTTTATGTAAACGTCTTTAATGTGAAATATCTTATTCAGGTCAGAACCAAATAAAAAAAAAAGCATGGATTTTGTATGATCCCTCCTATTTTGGTAAAATAATTAACATTTTGCAGAATCTGCAAGGTGTAACGTTATGCAAACTTCTGACCTCAACTGTATAGCTCGCTGTTTTGTTTTGTTTTGTTTTTTCTTAGAATTCTGAGTTTATATCTCACAACAAAGGTCACAATTACATTTCTGAGATAAAAAGTCACATTTTTTATTTTGTATGCAACGGCTGAACCATGCATTTCAGTGGCATTAACACACGCAAATCTACAGCCAGAAAAATGTCCATCGGACCAGATACAGCAAACGCATTAATAAAACACAACTGATGATCATTAAAAACTGTTGTTTACTCACATGTTTGAACAGGATAGGATAAAGTAACTGCCAGTAAGAACATAAATAAGATCTCCATATCTCCGTAAACCAAAGCAAGTGCAAATAAGATGAACCTTACCAACTAAAACTTATTTATCTAAGAATGAAACACTAATCCAGAGGTCGGGAACTTCTGGCTCGCTAGCCACACCCGGCTCTTTGACAAAAATCATGTGGATCGCCAGGTCTCTCACCCTTTACCAAGAATAGGTCGATAAAAAAAAAAAAAAATGCACGTCACTCCAGTTTAGCTTTCTGCAGAAAAACAGCAAAATTCAACTTCTTTGCTGTACAGCCTACTGACGTTAATGAAAGGTTTAGAATAATATTTACCATATATATATTTATGCCTTCAGCGCTGTTTGAGAGTGTTACTACAGTTGAAACAGAACCACTTATCGTAACCTAGAGATCCTGAGCTTAGAGTCAAGCAGCAGCTTAGCTTGTTTGTTGTAATGACAAAAACAAAGATTTTTAGAACAGCAGCGAAAATGTAAAAATATATCTAAACCTTATTCTTACGGGCGAGACTTCTGGTTCATTAGCCGCTATGTGGAAATAATGAGAAGAATAACAACATGCAGTAAACTGTTAGCACAAACCAGTGTGTTCATAATTAAGATAATACATTGAAATAATATGGTAAGACACACCAATCTGCAATATCAAGCAGCTAAACAATCTGTTTTGTACAGCTAAAAATAGTTGGATGCGGATGAGACAGGAAGCCAGACCCATAAAATTTACAAATGGCCGCGCCCACTCTTTACGGGAAGAAAAAGGTGGATAAGAATGTGACTATATATTCTTTCACTGAAACTGGTGCTTTGCCATGCCATGAGCCATTTCACCACCGCATATAACTGAGACCAAGTTCTATATTAAAACACAAGTGCCCAGTCTCACAGAACAGACAAGGTTTAAGCCTAAAATGCAAGTCTGAGGTGTTTCAACTGACTGAAACTTGCGCTGACTGATTGTAAAATACATATCAGTGCCTTTGTTTTGTCTCAAGATGCACACCAGTAATATTTCCAAAGAGCATGTTTACTTGAATGTCCTAATTGAATTATGGCCTAATCCTGGTTTAGTCTAAACCCTGTCTGTGAAAGCGGGCAAAGAAGTTAGAATCCACTCGATGCTCAAAAAGCTGTTTTTTTGTTTGTTTGTTTTTTTGTCTAGTACTGATTTGTACAGGCTACAAATTATCCATGTTCTTGTTACACCAACTGTAGTTTAACCATGATATTTGTAGTAAAACTATGGTTATACAAATGGTAATCAATGTGTCAAAAAAAAAAAAAAAAAAAAAAAAAGGGTTACTACACTTTTACGATAATAAAACCATGGTTAATTAAATAAGGGTAGTTTCATAAAATTTGTATCAACATTATTTTTTTAAAAAATGTGGCTACTTTGAAAAATGCATTCATGGAAAAAAACAAAAAAAAAAAAAACACACCTCTATACATTGTGACCTTGAAGTTTACATATAGTCCACAAAAGAAAATAATAGTTGGATTTATAAAAATGACCCTGTTCAAAAGTTAAGAATCCCCTTGATTCTTAATACTGTGTTGTTACCTGAATGATCCACAGCTGTTTAGTGATAGTTGTTCATGAGTCCCTTGTTTGTCCTGAACAGTTAAACTGCCTGCTGTTCTTCAGAAAAATCCTTTAGGTCCCACAAATCCCACATTTTTGTGTATTTGAACCCTTTCCGACAATGACTGTATGATCTTGGGAGCCATCTTTCACACTGAGGACAACTGAGCGACTCATATGCAACTATTACAGAAGGTTTCCAACACTCACTGATGCTCCAGAAGGAAACAATGCGTTAACAGCCGGGCGGACTTTTTGAATTTGAAAATCAGAGTAAATTTAACTTATTTTGTCTTCTGGGAAACGTAAGTATCTTCTGTAGCTTCTGAAAGGCAGAACTAAATGAAAAAAATAAATATACATGATATTTAGGCAAAATAAAAAAAAATACACATCTTCATTCTGTTCAAAAGTTTTCACCCCCTGGCTCTTAATGCATCGTTTTTCCTTCTGGATCTCAAATGCTGAAAAACCAAAGAATCTGTGGGACCTGAAGAATTCTTCTGTAGAACATCAGTAAGTTTAACTGTTGAGGACAAACAAGGGACTCATGAACAACTATCACTAAACAAACAAACAAATTGGTTGGTTCATTGAACCAACAATTCAGTGTTTGCTTTTCTGGATGCACTATGATCCTTTGTGAGTTTTTTTTACAAAAAAAAAAAAAAAAAAAAAAAAGAAGGAAGTTGTGGTCAAAGTCTGAAAACACACTGAAAATTGGGAATTCACATCTTTGCCTAAATCAGATAACATAAGTCTGGTGCATAGGCTTAAAGAAATAGTTCACCCCAGAATGAAATCGTTTAAAGGAGTAGTTCACTTCCAGAACAAAAATGTACAGATAATGTACTCACCCCCTTATCATCCAAGATGTTCATGTCTTTCTTTCTGCAGTCATAAAGAAATTGTTTTTTTGTTTTTTTTTGAGGAAAACATTTAAGGAATGTTCTCCATATAATAGACTTCTATGGTGTCCCCGAGTTTGAATTTGCAAAATGCAGTTTAAATCCAGCTTCAAAGGCTCTAAATGATCCCAGCTGAGGAAGAAGGGTTGAAGGGTTTTCTAAAATTTTTTACAGTTTATGTATTTTTTTAACCTCAAACACTTGTCTAGGTCTGCGTGAACTGTTTTTTTCCTGTTCAATACAGTTAGGGTATGTCGAAAAAGTCGCATCTCATTTTCTCCTCCAATTTCAAAATCGTCACCCATTCACTGCAGAGGATCCATTGGTGAGCAAGTGATGCAAAGCCAAATTTCTCCAAATCTGTTCTGATGAAGAAACAAACTCATCTTGAATGGCCTGAGGGTGAGTACATTTTTAGCAATTTTTCATTTTTGAGCGAACTATTCCTTTTAAATCCAGAAGAGTAGCAAAGCAACTTGGAGTTGCTTTAATTCGTTGACTGTGCACAGTATTGCCTCACGAAATTGGTTTCAAATCAGTAATAAATATTGTAGTAGACACGTAAATGGAGTATCAATCTCTACTCAACCATACGTTTCAACTTGTGTGCAAAAATAAATATCTGAAGCAGTGTATTTCTGAGATGCCTTTATTGTGCATTTTGGAAATCCAGTGACACTGACACAGTACAGAATCCTACACCCTATTCTCCCCCATTTCTCCTGACAGGAAGTCTATAAGGAAGAAGTACCGTAATCCTCTTTGCATTTTTAATTTAAACAGAGAAATCAAGAGAAAAACGGAAAGAGAGCTAACTGGCTGCGCTTTCCTCAAAAAAAAACAAAACAAACAAAAAAAACATGCATTCTGGGGTCTTGGGTGGGGGATGAAGGGGTGACGTTCACACGGCTAAAAACAATAAGAGGACACTGAAACATGATCGGCTCTTACTGGTCCACTGTGAGTCAGTCTTGTCAGATATCTGTCCGTCTTATGTCATGTCCTTGAGAAAAATCATAAAAACAAATACGGAAAGAAACAAACGTTCAATACATAAACCGTCTTGCTATACATAAAAGAAGATCGTCTGCTTAAATAGACAACTGCAAGGGCTTTCTTCTGCATTTTATAGTGTAATTTTCTCATCGAATCATTTTCGTATTCATGTCCTCTCTCTAAAAAATGTGCTGTTCTAGGGTAAAACTAGGCCCCTCAGGTGCGGGCGTCTGTCGGATCTCGTGTAAAATGAGAAATGATATCTGCAGAAGTGAGCGAGAGTCGTGATTGGTCCTGAAGGTGGTTTAATCTTCCTCGCTGCCACTAGCTGAATGCTCCTATACAAAAACATCAGATTAAAAAATATAGTTAGCATAAGTGAACAACAAAATAAGGGTGAAAAACACCACCCTGCCTCATATTTGCTGAACGAAATCCAATACTTGCTTCTTACTAATTCCAAAAATAGTGCCCCTTTTGCTCTAGCATTTCAGGTTCTCACAAAATATATTCCATAGGATTTTTTGCCATCTTCTACCACTTAATGAGCAGAAAAAACTGCCACAAAAACATGATTCCCATCTTCCTCTGAGCCAGATTATAACAATTTGTTCAACTTTCAGACAGTTTTCACATGTATGAATGATGCTGAAGACATTTAACGCCTAAACCTGATTTCCACTTCACTGAGAAGTCAAATTCAATCTATTTTGAAAACTTTTTGACATTAAAACCAAAACTTTTGACTGCTTCTGTTATTTTCATAAGTGCATTGAAGCTGATAGATTGATATATAATAAAAAATAAAACCTTATTTCGTAAAAACAAAAAACAAAAACACTGTACATGAAAGTTAACCATTTTCTTTTGTGGTGTACTTCTCCTTTAAAGGAACACTCCACTTTTTTGAAAAAAGGCTCATTGTCCAACTCCTCTAGAGTTAAACAATTGAGATTAGAAAATGGTAAAACTCAACTGTTTAACTCTAGGGGAGTTGGAAAATGAGCCTATTTTCAAAAAAAAGGGGAGTGTTCCTTTAAGTTCAACATGAATTATTTATTCGTACCTCTTCCTGGTCCTCCTCACTTTCGTCGTCACTAACAACAGGTTTAGGGCGCCAACTGCGTCCGGTTCGGCGTCTTCCCTTCCCTCTCTCCACCTTTTCCTTTCGGCTCAGCTTTATCTTCACCTTCACAGAACGAGCTAAAAACACAGACACATGTTAATCAGGGACTCAAACTAAATTTGAGTTGTGCATGCCAGATACTCTGCTCCAATAATAGTTGCATTGTACAAAATATTTTCGTTACTGTAGCTATGTTTCCATCACATTTTTTTTGTGCATTTTGAAGTGTCGCATCAGAAACGAGTGATGGAAACGCCCTTGATTTGCAAAAAAGTTTTTATGCTGGCTTGAGGTGGATTTTGAAAAAGGGTTAATGCGAATAATGAGAGATGGAAATGCATTTGCCGAATAAATTCCTCCATGCACACGTGACTTTGCGCAAAGGGAAACCCGGCTAATGTCAGTGTTAGGGCTGTCACTAACGATTATTTTAGTAATCGAGTAAGCTGTCAATTATTCTGACGATTAATCGAGTAATTGGACAATTATAATTACTTTTTTTTTTTAATAGACCTAAGTGAACAATAGCCTTTAAAATGACTTAAAATACATATATAATAGCAATGAGGCAATAATAATTAGTTTAAACAAGTAATCATATGGTTTTATTGAACAAAACTGTTAAAATACATGTATTATAAATAATAGAGCTAATGTGCATTACGCATTATAACAAATGCCTGCAGATGATGATTGTTTTTACACTTTAATGTGCAATCTAATCCGTGTTTGATATAGACTCAACATTTAATTCAAAATGTCCACTTAATCTTCAATATTGGGCCATTTCTTTATGATAGAAACGCTACAATGTCATTTTTTGAACATGTGGACATCAAAATGTGTAAACTCAGAGTGAGGGTTCAAACTTTTATTTTGAAATCGTGTTGAACAGTTAGCATATTGATAAAGATGATGTATTCTCCTGTGTTTGTGTAGGTTTATAAATGATTTACCTAATCTGATGAAATAGTGCATGTTGCGTTCCCAGATTAACGTTATTATTAACCCAAACTCACAGCAGACATGCAGAGATGGAGTTTGAGGTGCTCCACACACAGATTTTTTAAAAATGTAAATACTCGAATAGAATCAAGGAATCGTTTCAGTCCTAGTCACTATCATCATCAATACTCACATTCAGACTCTGATCCTTCATCTACTTCGTCCTCTTCCTCCTCGCTCTCTTCTCCCTCGCTCTCTTCCTCTTTCTCGATCTTCTGCCGCACGCTGGTGAACACAGACTGCAGCACGATAGAGTCCTCGTAGATCTGAAATTTAAGATCATGATCTCATTTGAATCAGCCAAATAACTACCAGTGTTATTATTGTTAGCTGAAACTATGAAAATGCATGTTCCTTAAATAAGCATTAACTGAAAATCAAAATAAATTTTACATTTTTATTAATTTGATTTAAGCAAGTACTAAAAAAAAAAAAATAAAAAAAAATAAAAAAAACTTAATTAATAATAATAATGAAATATTAATAAAACTAATATTACCAGTGATCCCTCCAGGTTGAAAGTCTGAGCGTTCTGACAGAGAAGCATGACGTCTTTCTCCAGGTCATTCAGAGTGCGGTACTTATGACTCCTAATGCGTTCCTGTACAAAACAGAGAACATGATTCAACACTTAAATCATTATTTACTAATATATTGTAAATTACCAGCCATTTATAATATAAATAACGCAGTTCACACAAACCCAGACAAGACGAGCGTTTGAGACTAAAATATATAAATTGTCAAACTGTTTCGAAAATGACCGAACGTTTTGCTAGATAAGACCCTTCTTCCTTCTTCCTTGGCTGGGATCGTTTGGAACCCTTTGAAGCTGCATTTAAACTGCATTTGGAGGTTCAAACTCGGGGGCACCATTGAAGTCCACTATATTTGATTTGATTCCTGAAATTTTTTCCTCAACAAACAATTTCTTATCGACTGAAGAAAGAAAGACACGAACATCTTGGATGACAAGGCGGTGAGCAAATTATCTGTAAATTTTTGTTCTGGAAGTGAACTAATCCTTCAAATGTTATTAATATTGCGCAGATTTAGTGCATTTCAGTGGGTGTTTGTACACCAGCCAAAGCATTTGCAAATTAATTACTTGAAAGAGGAGTGGAAAAAAAAATAAAAAATAAAAAGGACATACCTTGATCTTCCTGAAGTCCACAGGTTTGCGAATGAGTTCGTAATATTCTGGCAGCTCTTTACGAGACGGCAGTTGAACAAACACCTCACTCAGCTGCCTTCCGTTGCTGTTTTGAAATACGGCGACAAAAAGGAAAGAGCTTAGAAAAAAGTGAGACTCCTAAATGTTTATCTAATCTACAATAAAGCATAAAATCACTTTAAGCCTGGGACCATTTTAGTAGCACTGTGTTTGTCTAGTCCCTGCATTATGTTAAAAATCAGTGTATGATTGTTATGGTGTTGTTCAAATGAACCCTAAATGGATTCAAAAATCACCAATTCATCACACTATGAGAAAAAAAAGAAAAGCTGGTAAAAACAGTAAACCTTTAACTCTAAATAAACAAATAAAAAACATAGATGAATCAATAAAACAGAATAAGCATGGAAAAACACTTTTCTCAATATCAAACAGTACAGCACAGTGTTTTCAACACCAAAATCATGGGTTTGACTCCCAGAAAAGTTATAGTACATGAACTAATAAAATTGTACGTTTTCAATGCAATGTATATTTCCTCAGATAAAATCATCGGCCAAATGCATAAATGCAATTACCCCTATTGCAAAACTTCTAGAACAAAAATTTACAGATAATGTACTCACCCCGTTGTCATCTAAGATGTTCATGTCTTTCTTTCTTCAGTCATAAAGAAACTGTTTTTTTTTGGAGGAAAACATTTCAGGATTTCTCTCCATGTAATGGACTTCTATGGTGCCCCCAAATTTGAACTTCCAAAATGCAGATTAAATGCAGCTTCAAAGGGCACTAAATGATCCCAGCTGAGGAATAATGGTATTATCTCGCAAAAGGATCGGTTATTTTATAAAAAAAAAATAAATAAAATTACAATTTATATTCTTTTCAACCTCAAACCCTTGTCTTGTCTAGCACTGTTAACTGTTTTTTTCCCGTCATGACAATTAGGGTACGTCTAAAAACTCCCGTCTCATTTTCTCCTCCAACTTCAAAATCATCCTACATCGCTGTTTTTTTTTTTTGGTAAAGGGTGTTTTAATCTTACTTGCATGTTCACTTTGTAAACTCTGGGTTGGTACTTCTGCAGAGATGTAGGACGACTTTCAAGTTGGAGGAAAAAATGAGATGGGAGTTTTTAGACATACCCTAACTGTCAAGACCGGAAAAAAAAAACAAAAAACAAAAAAAACAAACAGTTCTCACAGAGCTAGACAAGATAAGTGTTTGAGGTTAAAAAGTATATAAATTATAATTAAAAAATAAAAATAAAAAAAAAGGCAGCTCGTTTTGCTACATAAGACCCTTCTTCCTCGGCTGGGATCATTTAGAGCCCTTTGAAGCTGCATTTAAACTACATTTTGGAAGTTTAAATTTGGGGGCATCATAGAAATCCATTACGTGCAGACAAATCCTGAAATGTTTTCCTCAAAAAAACAATTTCTTTACAACTGAAGACAGACATTAACACCTTGGATGGACATGGGGGTGAGTAAATTATCTGTACATTTTCTGTAAATTTTTGTTCTGGAAGTGATCTACTCCTTTAACCATGAAATATGCGGCTCAAATTGGTAATAGAAAATTCATGCACTCTTTCCAGAACAGATTAGAGCATCAAAATGATACATGCACATTCATGATCCTAAATGAGAAAAATGTACCAAATCAAAAGTCTAGAGATGAAAAAGGTCTAGAGATGAATGTGACAGAAGCAACTAACCCATCTTTGTATTTGATTACTGCATCCACAATCTTCTTCATCTTCTTGGTGAGCGTGGGAGGGTTGGGCGAGAGTTTTTCAGCTGGAGGACGACCTCGTTTCTTTTGCTTCTTACTGTCATCGTCTTTATCTCTGCTCCGTCCGCTAGAGCTGGGCGTGGCCGGCCCCGGAAGGTCGAGGTCACGGTCCCGCTTTCTTTTCCGGGTTGTTTTCTTGTGGCGCACCTCTTCTTCAATCTCATCAAGGGTACCTTCCTCGATGGCCTGAGAAGCAGTAAAATACATCAATACGCCTTCCTTTTTATAACCAACTGTTTTATACAATGCAGTTGTGATTCCTTATTCACCTTCAGCCATTGTTTCTCTGTGAGGGAGTCGCTGTAGTCCACTTCTTTTCTTTGACGGGAGCCGCGGCCGAACATCTTCTCCTCTTCTTCTTCGCAGGTGAGCCTTTCCACTTCTGCGTCGTCCTTCATGATCCAGGTCGGCAGCTCATCCTCTTCCATCAGCCGGGGTTTGCGTTTCGGGTTACGAGCTTCTTCGCGACGGCGGTCGAGATCCATGCGCTGGACGAAAGGAAATGGAAATGAGTGTCAATTTAAAACAAAACAAGGAGTGTCAATTTAATGAACGTTAAACAAGTAGGGCTGCTAACCATGAAGTGATCGAACTCTTCCTCGCTTCTAGCAATCATCTGATTAACAGTCTCGTCATCTGGCACTTCATCTTCCTCCTGAAATAGGAGAGAAAACAAAAGAGAGAGCGAATGTTAATTACGGAAAACGGTTTACAGGACACCGAAATTGTCCATCATGAACGAGTATCCATACCTCATCCTGCTCTTCGTGCTCCAGGATGGCCTGCAGGAAAGCTCTGCGCTCGTGGCTGGACGACTTCTGGTCGAACATACCGGCCTGGATGACCTTTTGGTCCACGTTCAGCTTGTATTTGGCAGCGGCCAGGATCTTCTCCTCTACGCTGTTCACGGTGCACAGACGCAGCACACGCACCTCGTTCTGCTGCCCGATGCGATGTGCGCGATCCTGGGCCTGCAGATCCTACGAGAGACAAGAAAGCAGCATTCAGACACACAAAATATTGTGAGAAAATATAGAATGATAAAACCAACAAGAGATATAACCACTGATTTTTTTTTTTTTTTTTTTAAACAGATTTTATTGTACTTAAGCTTATAAGGTAATGCTTTACAATAAGGTTCAAATTTATAAAAATTAGCATTTATTATATTTTAGGGTAATGTTAATTTCTACTTGTACTAATCCAGTTTAAACATTTCAAGTTACAAAATGAACACTGACATTATGAATAAACATGAATTAACAAATTTTGTGCGTTTAAGACAGTGATTCAAAGATTCTATTCTACAATGATACCATATAAAACAATTCTAAAGATTTTATTGCACAATGATACTATTCAGATGATTCTGAAGATTCTTTTCCACAATGATTCTGTACTAAAGATTCAATTCCACAATAAGATTTTATTGTACAATAATACTATTCAAATGATTCTAAAGATTCGATTCCACAATTATTCTGTACTAAAGATTCAATTCCACAATTAAAGAATTATAAAGATTCAATTCCACAATTAAAGAATTATAAAGATTCTATTGCACAATGATGCTATTCAAATGGTTCCAATGATTCCATTCCACAATGATTCCTTACTAAAGATTAAATTGCACACTTAAATAATTCCAAAGGTTTTATTGCACAATGATACTGTTCAAATGATGCCAAAGATTCCATTCCATAATGATTCTGTAGTAAAGATTCAGTTACACAGTTAAAGAATTCTAAAGATTCTATTGCACAATGATACTGTTCAAATGATGCCGAAGATTCAATTCTATAATGATTCCTTACTAAAGATTCATTTGCACACTTAAATAATTCTAAAGACTCAATTGAACAATGATACTGTTCAAATGGTGCAGAAGATTCTATTCCACAATGATCCTTACTAAAGATTCAATTCCACAAGAATTCTAAAGATTCTATTGCACAATGGTACTATTCAAATGATGCTGAAAATTCTATTCCACAATGATTCCTTACTAAAGATTCAGTTGCACACTAAAGAATTCCAAAGATTTTACTGCACAATGATACTGTTCAAATGACTCAGAAGATTCTATTCCACAATAACGCTGTACTCAAGATTCATTTCCACAGTTTAAGAACTCTAAAGATTTATTGCACTATGATAAATGATTCTGAAGATGATTCCATTGCACAATCCTATTCAAATGATTTCGAAGATTCTATTCCACAATGATTCCTTACTAAAGATTCAACTGCGCAGTTTAAAAAAATTCTAACGATTTTCTTGCACAAATGCTATTGTTCAAATAATTCAGAAGATTCTGTTCCACAATGATTCCTTACTAAAGATTCAATTCCACAATTAAAGATTTTTAAAGATTCTATTGTACAATGATACTACTCAAATGATTCTGAAGATTCTATTCCACAAGGATTCTGTGCTAAAGATTCAATTCCACAATTTAAAGAATTCTAAAGATTTTTTTGCACAGTGATACGGTTCAAATGACTAAAGATTCTATTCCACAATGGTTCTGTACTAAAGATTCAGTTCCATAATTAAATAATTCTATTGCACAATGATACCATTTAAATGATTCTATTTCACAATTCTTTTTCTTTACTAAAGCTTTTATTTGACAATGAATCTATTCTGAAGATTCTTTACTAATGATACTATTATAAACTTAATGTAACCTCTTATAGAAAACTATCCTGTCTACAACACTAAGCTACTACACGAACTTATGTCACATCAACAGCTCCCCCTATTGTTAAATACTGCTATATTTAAAGTGACAGTATTGTACCTGGTGAGGGTTCCAATCGCTGTCAAAGATGATAACAGTGTCGGCAGACTGCAGGTTCAGCCCCAGACCTCCAGCTCTGGTACTCAGCAAGAAGACAAAGTACTGAGAGGCCGGATCATTAAAGTTCTTCAGCAACATGCCACGATCTTCAGCCTTAGTGGTTCCTACAAAGACAAAAGAACGATGTTATCACGATTCACGTATCTGAATGAACTTCAAACTAAAGCGCTTCATCCTGTGCGAATCTGGTTAAAGTGACTTACCATCCAAGCGCAGGTATTTGAAGTTGCGGTAGGCAAAGTAGTCCTCCATGATGGTCATGAGTGAGGTCATCTGACAGAAAAGTAGCACTTTGTGGTTGGTGGCGCGGAGCTTAGGCAGGATACGGTCCAGCAGCTCAAACTTACCGGAGGCACGGTACAAATCAGGTCTAAACAGAGCCAATAAGGAATATGTTAAGTAACAAAGAAAACCAATGAGAATACAAAGCCTAAAAATGTCCCATTACCAGGAGGTGTTCTACATACCCCTGAACAATGCCTCCAGTGAAGCCCAAGTGCTCCGAGAAAGATTCCTGCAAAACAGACCACAAAAATACATCAAACAAGGTGCCATAATCCTAGCAGATAAATATACAGAACATAAAATGACTCTGTATGAGGAATATGTGAAACAAATGATCACCTCAATGTGCTGGAACATGTAAGGGTGGTTGCAAATCTTCCGCAACTGCATAATAGTGTTCATCAGAGTCTTAGTGCCTCCTTTACCCTGTAACAAACAGAAATATGCATATTGGAGGCATTCAGAAACACACACTGAACGTCTTCGCACAGTCTCGACGTGAATCATGTCTTTTCACCTTCTTGTCTTTCTCAGAGCCGTCAGTGAGCAGCACTCCTTTAGCCTGCATGTGTCTGTACAGCACTCTCTGTAGAGCCGACATGTCGCATTTGATCACATATTCCACCTGAACGCATAGAAAACAAAGGTGGACGGATTTACTTTTCAACTTATAGAAAGAACAGGAAGTGTGATGTTCTGATGTTTCAGCAGCAAACCTTTTTTGACTGAACAGTTTCAAGCATAAAACAAACCTTCTCCGGCAGTTGGGCCTCCACTTCCTTCTTGAGTCTCCTGAGCAGGAAGGGTCGGAGCACTTTGTGCAGACGACGGATGATCAGAATGGTCTCTTCTTCGTTCAGGTCCACCTTTGGAACACAACAGAATTGTTGAATTGCAATTTATTGTATCCTGTCTAAACATAATAGTACACCTACTAAAAGTTTTCATACCTTCTCTCCAGTCATGGCGAACGGAGCGTTGAACCACTGTTCAAAGGTGCTGCAGCTCTTGAAGATGGTGGGGAGCAGGAAGTTGAGCAGCGCCCACAGTTCAGGCAGCTTGTTCTGCAGCGGCGTGCCGGTGAGCAGCAGACGCCGGGGCGCCAAGTAGTGCGTGTTCAGCACCTGAGTCAGTTTACAGTGGTGGTTCTTCATACGGTGACCTTCATCCACTATCATGTACTTCCAGCGGAGCTGAAAGAGAGAGAAGTGTCAGATACAGGGCTCCACAGTGCGACCAAATGCGACTGAAACTACTGCATGTGACTATGAAAAATATTTACAAGCACCATGCAATGAACTAAGACGAGTGACAGCTTTTAATGATTTTTAAGCGAGTTTGTAAATGAGATATTGATTTAATACAACAGTTAAACAAACAAGTAGTTAATATTAAGTGACTTACATTGTCTGACTATAACACTATTGCCTGATTTTGCTCTATTTCGTCATCAAAAATAGTCAGAAACAAGTCACAACCGAGCCACTGCACGTCCATTCAAACACAGCGTGGTTTAGTTTATAAATTAACATGCGTTTTTAAACGAATCTAGTGAGTCAATGATTCAATTTCCCATTCATAAAGACAGTCGCTTTATTCCTGAATGAATGTGATTCAGTTATTAAATCAGTGACTTGCAGCCACCTACTGGCAGTTTTAGTTTCATTTTTAAAGTATATTTTCAGTTATTTAAATCATTTAATGTTTCTGTATTCAAAATTTTATATTTAAAACAATCTCAACATGAGTTTATGAAGTTGATTAGACTCATGCCACTTCTGAGCCTCATTAAATATCTAAAAATACACCTACAAGCCACTTTCGTGTTGTTCTGTGCCACCTCTGTAGTACAAACTAATTTTGTTAGGACAGATTTCATTTGATTTTTTAACTTATGCTTATTCTACTCATTCTTATTCTGTTTTAATTAGAAATTTTAAAAAGCTTCAAAAAAAAAAAAAAAATAATAATAATAATAATAATAATAATAATATATTATATATATATATATATATATATATATATATATATATATATATATATATATATATATATAAATGTATGTATGTATATATATATATATATATAATATATATGTATATATATATATATATATAAAAAATGTATTTATTTATTTATATTTATTTATTTGACATAAGAGATGACATACTTTTAATAATGTGGCCAATCAGAATCATATCATTTTTGGTTTAAAACTCAAAATGTAGGTTTTTGTCAGTTTTTTGTTCTGCACGCTTGTGAATCATCTCATAACAAACAGTGTAGACATAATAGATTCTTTGTGCAGTGTAAAAAGCTTCATTGATTAGAGACTTTTTAGAGACTATAAAGGGAGCGCTCTTTGCATGCTTTCTAGGCTATATATATATATATATATATATATATATATAAAATCCATTCAGAATTAGCTTTTTTCATGCCGTTTAGAGGACCAGCAGCCATATACAGGCTGCAAAGTTTTGGGAATGACATCCACACATAAATACAGAAATCACTCTCGAAATTACAATAATTGACATTGTGATAACTATAACAATACATGGGCCAAACATAGATATGCAATAAGGCTAGATAACCCTCAGTAATTTAATTCTGCAACCAGGCCTGGACAGATTTGTACCTTGGCCAGCACTTGCTTGTCTTTGATGATGTACTCATATGTGGTGACCAGCACGTTGAACTTGCCACTGCGCAAAATGGGAACAAATGCACGGCGAGCGGCAGGAGAGCCCTGAAATGAAAACCAGCAAAGAAAATTAGTTTATTAGTAATATGCTTCAGTCACTTGCTTCACTGACATAGTTAAAAGAAAACCGTTGAATTTGCCTAAAATTGTTTAATGACATCATTTGAATATTTTTTTTTTTTTTTTTTTTTTTTTTTACACAAATGAATCAAATAATCACCTTATAAGAAACTTTCACCACAGATGGAGCCCACTTATCAAACTCGTACACCCAGTTCGACAGTGTCCTGTTAGGAAAACAAATCATTACAAATACATATCACTATAATTGTTTGTGTTGAAATATTACCAGATGTAATAGGGTTTTGCCGCCAAGTACTAAGTCATGTTTTGCAAAGGTGTCAAATACTCATTTCACTTATTAAAATGCAAATCGATTCCTAACTTCTTTGAAATGCGTTTTTCTGGATTTTTTGTTGTTATTCTGTCCCTTACTGTTCAAATAAACCTACTATTAAACTTAGACTGATCATTTCTTTGTTAGTGGGCAGATGTAGAAAATCAGCAGGGGATCAAATAATTTTTCCCCCACTGTAGATACTCACCAATAAAATCACCCCAATTGTTGTAGATTCTATGTAATTCTATCCAAATAGCCATCTGAGTCGTTAATAAAAGCTTCTGCAGCTCTAGTTTAGAGAGAGTGAAAAGTGACTCACGAGAGGGGGACGATGATGAGGAAGGGTCCGTTGAGGCGTTTGTACTCCATGAGGTAGGTGATGAGTGCAATGGTCTGGATAGTTTTTCCCAAACCCATTTCATCAGCCAGAATGCCATTCAAGTTATTGTTATACAGGGACACCAGCCACTCCAGACCTTTGATCTGCAGACGGGACAGACGCATGCCATTTAACAAATCTGACCAGTTCACTTAAGACTTTAAGGTCTATTAGCAACGTTCTTGGTCTGTAAGGTGCATCTCTACCTGATACTGTTTGAGCTGTCCATTTACTAACAGGCTTGACTGTCTGTCCACCTTCTCTGTGACTGCATGAGCCACGGCGTAGTATGATTGCAGGCCCCTAACGAATGCTGCATTACCATATTCATCGTCAACATCCTGCTTGGCATGCCTGTGAAAGACATCATGGATATTATTACAAACACCATAATAACAAAGGCCAGAATAACTTAGTCCCATTTGGATGTAGCAAAAATCCCAGCTCTAAACCAGCGACGTACTCAATGATGTGACGGGCGTCCACCTCAGACACATCCTCGCTGTCTGGATCTGGAATAATCTTCTTCTCCTCTGTTTGGGCCTGAGACGGTTGAGGCTGCTCCTCATCATCCTCCTTTACAGAAGAAAAATACAATAGTACATGAATACAAAGAAATGCAAAGATCATGAGTCATTACTCACTCACTCACTCAATCAATTAATTTAATGATTGTTATGAATTAAGTAAATTAAAGGAGTAGTTCACTTCCAGAACAAAAATTTACAGATAATGTACTCACCCCCTTGTCATCCAAGATGTTCATGTCTTTCTTTCTTCAGTCATAAAGAAATTATGTTTTCTGAGGAAAACATTTCAGGATTTCTCTCCATATAGTGGACTTCAATAGTGCCCTCGATTTTGGACGTACAAAATGCAGTTTCAATGCAGCTTCAAAGAACTCTAAATGATCCCAGTCGAGGAAGAAGGGTCTTATCTAGCAAAACAATCGGTTATTTTCTAAAAAAATAAATAATAATAATTTTTTTTTTTTTTTTTTTTTCACAAATTATACATGTTTTAACCTCAAATGCTCATCTCATCTGCCTAAATTTTTTCCGGTTTAATACAGTTAGGGTATGTCTTCTAAGAGATAAGACACTTCTTTTTTTGGCTGGGATTATTCAGAGCCCTTTGAAGCTGCACTGAAACTGCATTTTGGACGTTCAAAATCAGGGGCACCACTGAAGTCCACTATAAGGAGAGAAATGTTTTCCTCAAAAAACAATTTCTTTACAACTGAAGAAAGAAAGACATGAACATCTTGGATGACAAGGGGGTGAGTACATTATCTGTAAATTTTTGCTCTGAAAGTGAACTTCTTTAAATGGAGGTTATGAAATGTATAAATGCAAAACTACTAGCACCTAAACGTAATTATATAATTATAAATCAATTTAAACAAAGCAAAATTACCAGTCAAGCACTAATATTAATCATTAAATAAGATTAAAATTTGGTCATTATAAAATTAATTTGTGATTATAATTTTTTTCCCCATGAGGATGAGTAAATTATGACAGAATTATTTTGTGGGTGAACCATCCCTTTAATGTTAATATTTAATATTTTAATTGCGTTATTTTTTTTCATAACTATTTAATTAAGGCAATGGGTTGAACTGACAGGCCTAATACATACACATATATACACACACATACATATACATATATACATATATACACATATACATACATATATACATGGACAAAAGTATCAGAATGTCATATTGTGCATAAAGACAAATACTGGTTATCTGCATCAGGTCATGTATCAGACGATAAACTAGCAAAGAATCATATTCTGATTATGTCCTACATTCTGACATCAAGGCCATGAACACACAAACAAAAGAGTTCTCTCATTAAGGTGCATGTAAAGGCCTTGGAAAAAGAATTATGCGTTGTTCAAGAGCGGCTGAACAGAAAAAGAGATTTGAGAGCTGAAGAACAGCCATACCTCTTCCTCCTCTGAACCGCTGTCTTCACTATCAGACCGTGGGGCCACCTCGTACCTACAGAAAATGAACAAAATGGCATTCAAACACTTTCTATGGTGCTGTTTTAGATATTTGTAAATAATAAATACAGCCTGTAAAGTGTTTATGATGTGCTACTCCAATCCTTTTCAGCAGAAGATAATGAAGTACTGAGAAATATCATATTTTGAAAGAATGAGAACCCCAAAGTGCGTCTCACTCACCCTGGATTCATCTCCAGCCAGGCATCCAGCTGTCCAGCTTTAGGAGCGTCCATGCCAGTGAGGATCTTCCCACTGTCCACGTGAATCACCTTCACCGGTAGGTCACTCATTTGACTGGTCTCATCTAGAGGCTACAATAGGAGACAAAAAAACATTGCTGTATTAGATTAGTTATCACTGTTTGTTGCCAATTTGCAAATTAAGCATCACTATGACTTGCAGGCAAGTTCATTTTATGCACTTTTAAAATTCAAATACAAGTCCAACATGTCCAAAATGATAAATGCTACTGGTTATGGGATATACCCAAAATTGTTGCAATGAAAGAGACACATTAGCGCAATTGATCAGCCAAAAAGCCAAACATATGTTAGGATGTCACCTCTCCATCTGGACCCAGAGCAGAAGCTCCCTCAGCGTTCTCTGGCTTCTGTGAGAAGAAAAGCAGACAAAGATCTCATACACTACTGGATAAATAACTGAGGACAACCCGATTTAGATTTCCAATGCAGTTCATCTCATCACCTTCTTTTTCTTCTTCTTCTTCTTGTCCTTGAGGGCCTGGACAGCCTTGTGAGCTCTGACGAGCTCTGTGAGGTTGGCCACATACTCGTCCGTCTGCTGCAGCAAGTAAGCCAGACGTTTGTCCTTCTTCTGATCGATCAGCTTCCTGTAACCCTCTTCATCTTCAGCCTAGAAGAAAAACAAATGTTTTTTAGACATCTGCTTAGAAAAACAGGTCCACCAGTTTAAGTTGTCTGTGTCATGTAAAGACCAAGTCTGTGCATCTCACCATCAGCCTTCTCATTCTCTCCTTCTCAATACGCTCGTTCTCCTTCTTCTGCTCTCTCTCGGTGTTAGCGTGGTACGTGGCTACGGCTTTGGTCAACTTCTGCATCTTTGCGGTGATGGAGCGATGATACTCCTTGAAGTCCTTAGCATGCTGCAGGATGCTGTTGAGATACTCCTACAAATGCAATAAGAGAACAGGTGGTTCCGTCATGAACGATCTTTTGTCATTTCTGAATCAGGTTTAAAGTGTGAGGCACACATTTATTATTTTATTATTATTATTATTATTATTTATTTATAATTTAAAAAGCAGCCAGAACAGTCCAGTACCTGGTGTTTCTGACGGCGCTTGCGTTCTTGCTCGATCTTCTGCTGTTTCTCCAGTTTCTCTGTGATACGAGCCTCACGCAGGGACTGCCTCTTGCTGCGCTTGTAGGCCTTGCCGTTCAGCGCTGTCTCCAGGGCCGTATCACGCCGCATACACACTACGACCTCCTGGCGGAGCTGCGTTGAGATAGACAACATAGGTCAAAAACCAATTTCATTTGATTGGCAACTTCTGTTGTTTTAATTAGATATTTAAAAAAAGCTTATAAAATATATAGATTTTCTTAAATTTGACAAAAGAGGACATGCTTTTAATAAAGTTATAAAAATGCCATTACAAAGGTAAAAACAAAATTCCCCTGTAAATCACTTTAAGGAGTCAAATATCACCTCGTAATAGGAAGGCTAATTTTTTTTATCAGATTTTTTGATTGATTAGAAGGTGCTCCTAAAATTTTTAAGTTGGGAGCACAAGTGCTCCTAAAAAGAAAAGTAAGCGTAGAGCCCTGAATACATACATATAAAATAAATTAGACAAATAATAAACAATAAACAATTTAATTTAACAATTAGGGATGCACTGATACGTCAGCCAATAATCCGCATCTGAAAAAAGCAATTATCTATAATTATCAGACATCGACCAATTTTTTAAAAACAGCTGACGATCAGACCCGTCCATCCAAAAGGGGGTTGAAAAACATGTCAGTACTTGTGCTGTGTAAAGAAAATGTCTCTTCTGTAGAATTACTTTGAACTGGGTGACAATGACAACAGAATTGCAAATTGAATGCTCTGCGAAAAAAGAAAGTCAAATATTCTTTGTAATTAGTAGATACAAGTCATACCTGTCTCTGAAAGGTCAGGAGCCTAAGTGCCTTGAGCTCAATGTTGGCTTTGGTCCTCAAGTCTCCAGCAAGAGAGCCTGGAAGATTCTCGAGCTCCTGAATACGATGAGCAATACGAGCCTGTAACCTGACAGATGGAAATGGCAACATCAAATATTGGTCAAACCAGTTAAAAAGGTTATTTCTCTAAGTTTTGAAGAATGCGTTTATTCTAAAACATCAATGTTCGACCTTTCTTTTCTTCACCTCACCTGTATTCTCTCTCCTGGAGGATCTCCACTGGATCCAGACCCCGTGGTTTCTGGATGGGTGTGATGCGGTTCTGTTTCTGATGAAGCACCATGGGCGGCTGGGTCGGTTGCCCTGGAGATTGGGTCTGAGGGGGCATGACGGGCGAGGCGGCGGGAGGAACCGAAGGTGGTGCTGGAGACGGGCGGCCTGTGGGCTGGGGAGGTATCAGCTTCTGGGGGGCACTTGCAGGAGCAGCAGCATTCACCATGGGCCCTGGGATTACAAAGATGTGGTAAATTGGTGACTCTGAGATATGACTGTCTCTTTAGGTTTGCAGAATACAATATGTAGGCAAAATTTTAAATTAATAAAATGGTAGGGATTGTGGATTTATTTCCCAATTTACTGACCTTCAGGCCAGGATTTAGGTGGTCCATTGGTGGGTTGTCCCGGCAGGCCTGGAGGAACACCAGAAGGTCCTGGAGGCGGCATGTTTGGTCCGACCATTCCTGTAACATACAAAAAAAATTATTATTATTTTTTTTTAAATATAATTTTTTTTCCAAGACCATTCAGGAGATTTTGAAAGGTTGAAAGCTAATTTAAAAAGATTAAAAAACTATATTAAAACATCTGGTTACACATTTTATGATTACAGTGTATATTTAGGGACAGAGTAATTTCTTTTCAGATTAAATTCTTATGAAAATAATGCAATTAAAAAAAGGATCCTAAAAAAAAAAAAGACTTTAACATCATTAATTTCCTATGCTGCTCATTACAGCATTTTGGAGAGCTTTGAATTAGGGGTGGGCGATATGGCAACAATATATCACAATTTTTTTCAGAAACACCACGATTCACGCTTTTAGCACGATTCTTTTTCATGTTGGTTTTACTATTTTGCAAATGGTCTGAGCAGTACAGCCAAACTAATTTCACTATTTTAAAAACAAAGACTTTCAAGGTAAAGCACAAAATAAAAAAAAAAAGAATAGCAGATATTTAGGCCAAAGTGAGCGAAGATAAAAATCTTTGTCATTATTTTATCTTTGTTATTAAAAGATGAAAACAAAGAATACAAACGGTGCTTTATTTTTCAGGTACAGTAGGTGTATTTAGCAGTAGCATTCAAGAAACTGAATTAACAAATATAAAAAGTGAAACACTATATACTTATACACTATATATACACACATCAATTGTAAGCTGATTCTTATTAAAGCAACTGTATTAAAGTTTCTCATTCAAATGCAGTGAGTGATTTTTCTCTTTGTGTTTTGTTTTAGTAATAATTAAAAGAATAGTTCACCCAAAAATAAAAATTCTGCCATCTGTCGGTCAATTCCGTCAAAGTGTTTTATTTTAATACCATCATTTACTCACTCTCAGGTTGTTTTAACCCTGAATGAGTTTCTTTTTTCTGTTGAACGTTGTCTATTTGATCATTTTTATTATTAAAATCAATGGGGACCAGCTACTGTTTGGTTATCCACGTTCTTCAAAATATCTTATTTTGTGTTTAGCACAAGAAAGTGAGTCATACAGGTTTGGGACAACATGTAAGGGAGTAAGTGAGTAAATAATGACAGAATTATAGTTTTTGGGTGAACTATCCCTTTGATGACAAGCGGCAGCACATTTAGTACTGCCCCTTTAAGAGCTGCACATCTAATATACAGGCAGGCATCCGTTTTTTTCTCTCAATTCAATTGTTTACTTCAACATGTATCGCACACCCCTACTTTGAATACATTACGAGATATCACCTCACCTTGTGGTCTATTGTAGTTGGGTCCCCCAGGTCCAGGGCCTCCTGGTCCAGGTGGTCCTGCTCCTTGTCCTGAGGCAGGGGGCATGTTGGGCATCCCCGGCTGCATGCCTGGCATGGGCCGTTTTCCCTGCACCGCCATCTGGAGGTGATCGGGTAGAGGTTGCCCACGTGCCAGCATCTTATAGGCCATGATCTGTGCCCGCAGTTGGTGAAGCTGGTTTTGGTTAAAAGGAGTGGGTCCCCCGGCACCACCAGGTCCACCTGCATTTGGAGGTCCTCCGCTGGGTCCTGAACCTGCAACACCACCAGCACCACCACTCCGGTTCTGCTGAGCCATGGCCTGCGGGTCACCGCCTTCCATGGCACCTGGACCAGAAGGCATCATGGGGCCAGACGGAGGGCCGTTGGCAGGTACCGGACTAGGGGCGTGTTCAGAACCACCTAGAGGAGATGGGTAACCTAGGGAAAAAAAAAAACAAGAAAAAAAAAAAAAAAAAAAAAAAACACAGACACCCTTTTATTTTTTACATTTTCAGAAGAAATTGCTTAAAAAGAAAACAAAACCGCCAAGCATTGAATGTTTTCCAATGCATTGCTAAATGTAACTGTGAATGCATTCTGAGTTTGAGGTGTCATCAATGTCTGTGGCAAGATTTAGTACTTACTTAGAGGTTTGATAATTGGAGTATGAGCAATAATAATAGTAAAGGCAAAGGTTGCAGGAAATCAGAGGGAAAAAACAAACTGTAGTAGACTATAAAGTAAATAAAAAAAACTCAAAGAAAGCCGGCAGAAACAACATACTTTCATATCTGTTGCTTTCAAGTCTTTAAACACATACTACTTTTATATTTGTTTCTTTTTCTGCCATGACTTGCGGTTTCCAACAGCTGTGCGTTTTTCCGTTTCAAAAGGCTAACCCTTTTCACCCAACATTTCTCTCTGTATGGAAAACAAGCGTGCGAGCAGCCCCAGCGGAGGAACAAAGCAATGCACATCAAAGGGAAATGTGAGCAAACAGGTTGGACGGCTTTTCTATACCCAGTCTAAACAGTTTAGCGGTGAGCGCACAATCTGTTCTCCATATAACAGACACAGACCGCACAAAACATCTGCATATCTTATATTTCACACATGTGCAAGTGTATGATAAAATACATTAACTAGAAGGACAGAAGGACATATATAGAAAAAAAGAAAACAGAATGACAGAAAGAGTGATAGAACAGAGAGAGCACCAGAAAAAAAGTCAGATAAAAAAAAAAAAAAACAACAGCAGAATGACAGACAGATAGAGCAATAGACAGGATGACAGACAGATATAAAGAACAATAGATGGGTAGAATGATAGACACAGAACGGTATAGATAGAAAGAGTGCGAGCAACAGACAGTGCTTTAAGTATAAAGGAATTAAAATAATCAGAGACAGAAAGAGTGACAGAAACAAAGAAACAGAGGTGGAAAGATAGAAAGATGACAATGAGAAATAACAAAAAGAGATAGAGCAACAGACATATACAAAACACACCGCTAGGTAGGTAGATAGATTTACAGAAAGAGCGACAGAGCAACAAACATACAAAAAAAACAGACAAGCACAACAACAGAGACAGAACGACAGATAAACAAAGAATGACAGACAAATATACAGACAGAAAGAGTGACAAAAGGAGCAACAGAGTGACTGAAAGATACAAAAAACATGGAACAACAGACAGACAGATAGAACGACAGATATAGGTCAATAAATAGAAAGAACAAAGCAACAGACAAATACAGAAATAGACAGGCAAATGAGAGACAGACAGAACAACAGACACATAACGATAGCACAACAGACTGACAAACAGGTAGAAACAGACAGAGCGACAGACAAAAAAACAATAGCGCAACGGACTGACACAGGTAGAACAACAGACAGCGACAGGCACAAATAACGATAGCGCAACAGACGCAAATAACGAGTGCAACAGACAGACATAACAGGTAGAAAAACAGACAGAGCAACAGACGGACACAAATAACGATAACGCAACTAACAGAGCAATAGACAGACACCAACAGGTAGAACGACAGACACTGACAGGCACACAAATAATGAGTGCAAAATACAGACAAACAGGTAGAGTGACAGAGCGACGAAGCAACAGACAGATAAAAAGAAACAGACAAGCAGAACAACAGAAAGACAGAACAACAGGTAGACAAAAAGAACGACAGACAAATATAGAAACAGAAAGACTGACAGAAGGAGCAATAGAGTGACAGAAAGATACAAAAGAACACAGGTGGAACAACAGACAGACAGAATGACAGATATAGTTCAATAAATAGAAAGAACGACAGATCGACAAAAAGAGCAACAAAAACATAAATAGACAGGCAAATGACAGACAGACAAATTATGATAGCGCAACAGACGGACACAAACAGACAGACAAATAACGATAGTGCAACAGACAGACAAACAGGTAAAGCGACAGACAAATAAAGACAGCGCAACAGACAGGTGACAGACAGACAAATAACGATAGCGTAACAGACAAACAGGTAGAGCGAAGGAGCAACACAGACACAAAGAAACAGACAAGCAGAACAACAGACAGAGCGACAGCTAGACAGATAGAACGACAGACAAATATAGTGACAAAGACTGACAGAAGGATCAATAGAGTGACAAAGGTATAAAAAAAACATAGGTGGAACAACTGACAGATAGAATGACAGATATAGGTCAATAAATAGAAAGAACAATAGACTGACAAAAAGAGCAACAAACAAATACATAAATAGGCAAATGACAGACAGACAAAAAATAACAATGCAACAGACAGACACAAACAGGTAGAGCAACAGGTAGACAGACTAGTGAAAGAAAGAGTGATAGACATCAATAAAATGCAAATGAAAGCGAGACAGAAGACAGATAGACAAAGAACGACAGACAAATATAGAAAGAGTGACAGAAGGAGTAACAGAAAGATACAAAAAAAAAAACAGGTGGAACAAAAGACAGACAGAACAACAGATACAGAATAGATAGAAAGAATCACAGACAGAACAACAAAAAGAGTGCCAGACAAATACAAAGAAACAGACAGACAAACAGGTAGAATGACAAATAGAGTGACAGAAAGACCGACAGACAAAAAGAAACATAGGTAGAAGGACAGACAGACACATACCTTGAGAGTGTTGGTCCATAGGACTGGGTGGAGGTCCCATGCCGCTGTGCCCACCCTGTCTCATGCCCATACCCTTCATTTGACCGTAGCGTTGATCTTCAGGAATGCCTTTCTCATGCATGCCTTCCATGGGCTACAAAACAATACAAAATAGAGAATAACTCAACAACCATCCAAACAGCAGAAACCCATGACACATGAAACACATGCATCAGACGCATATTGATAAAACCTGGCAGTACCTTGTGCATCTGGTGCATGTTGTCCTGGGGGTAACCTGAGGGGCCCTGTGGAGGTAGTGGGTGTCCTGAGGAGGGGGGCCCAGGGCTGGGGCCCATCATGCCATGAGCAGAGCCAGGTGAGGGTCCAGGACTAGGCCCCAACATGGCCCCTGGAGACGGACCAGGGCCTGGGGAAGGGCCCGGCCGAGGGGTCCCGCCCATAGGTGGGTCAGGAGTGGACATCTCTCAGCAGAGCCGGAAGAAGTGAGAGGCAGAAAAAACAGTGTTCTGTATCCGTTTTCAGAGAGCCTGCAATAGAAAATAAAACCAATTTTCATCCAGCAGTCTTGAAGAATAAGATATATTATGCTGACATATAAAAAATAAAAATAAATAAATAATAATAATAATAATAATAATAACAAGCTTTTTAAAAAATGTGTATATATATATATATATATATATAGATATAGTGTTTTTATTTAATCCGGTTACAACCACAAAAGCACAGCCCTTGAAATGTGGCATAAAAATGGGTTAATTAATCTGTGCCTTAATGTATGTCAATGACTTTTTTTTTTTTTTTTTTTTAATATTTCAGTGAAGACCCCAAAAGGTTTTTTCTTATCAGATTGTATTTTAGTTGCCTATTCAATTATTAAATAGGTCAAATATCAGTCAAATGTTGATGTTGCAAAACTAAAATATTTAGAAAATTTTTAAAGTGACTCTACACTATTTAAAAAAAAAAAAAATCATAAAATACAGATCAAAACAAATAGAGGACAGTATAAAAACATTAAATTTCACTAATGTATTTCCTTTAGCACTAAGTGCTATAAAACGTATCAGAACTGTTTTACGTTTAAAATTTAGCTTAAAACATTTAATAATGTTGAACGTCAGGGTTTATTGTGACAATGTGCACCATGTGGGGCAAGTTGTCACAAAGGTAAACGAACTGACTATTTGTCTTGGCCAACAACAATGCAAATGTTCAATGGTGTTTTGTGACAACTAGCCCCGGTGTTAATTATACAATACAACTTTTTCAAGCGTTTTCTACCGGCTCTCGGCAACAGTTTTTAACCATATGTATAAACATATGCAGCATTTTATTTGTGAAACAGCTAAAAGTAAACCAATTAACACAAGATAATTAACTTTAATGACGTATTTACTACCTAAAAATGCATAAGCCGGTTAACAAGCCGCTTACGAGTTTATTTACCAAAACAACAAAAAGTATAATTAGTTATGGTGTAAAACGCTCTTCTATCAAAAAAATAAATGTTTTAATAAGCAGTGATAAAAGAATAAACGCCAATTTCAGTTTTTTTCCTAAGGCTAACGTGAATTAGCAGCCGGCTAACATTGTATAGCTAAACATTAGCCAACAATCTCTCACAATCATTACAGCTTATTGTTTAACATTATAATAAATTACGATGTAATGCTGTACGCAATTTGTGAAATGTATATAAAGCTATCGCAAAGTGAAAATTAGTTTTTAAAGTGGTTTTTAAGGACGTGACCCAACTAACGTTGGGGAACAAGAGAAAGATTACAGCTCCATTACAGCCGAAGACATCAAACAAAACAAATTTTAACCGGTTAAAACACCCCCGATGTGTTTTTAAACCTGACTGCTTGTGTTGGCGAGGAGTTTAAACGTTATTTAAACTATTTAAATCAGTTTATAAACCACAAACAAGAGCCAAAAGGAAAGACAAAGAAAGGCAAAGGACCCGGTTGTGTGTATGTGTGATTACAGTCGGCCATGCTGTGCTTCTCCATGTCCGTGTGTGCTTTTAAAACGGAATAATTTGAGTTAAAAACCCCGAGTACAGAGGTAAACACCGCGAGCATCTTTTTTTAAGATGATTGATCCTACCCGCCTCCCGTACGCTTGACCCCGGTCCCCCGCTCGAGTTACATTCCCAAAACTTATTCATTCATTCTGCCGCTGCTGTGCTAGTGTAATGTCGGACTGATCCGAGCACAGCAAACTGGCGAAATAAACAACTTATCAGTTTTCCAAAACGGTTCCAAAACGTAACAATTTAAAAGTCCGTCATGACGTCATGTGTTCTACAATGATTGTGCCGTGTTTAGAGGGTGACTTACAGTGTAGATTCGCGCCGGTCTCTTCCCCGTACTCTTCGGCAAATCTAGAAACAAAGGGCAGCTCAGCTAGTTCCTTTTCCCTCTCACTTCCCCCTCCCATCTGGTCTGATTGTATCTCTAAAGCGGCCTGAAAGCATCAGTCAACGGCTCG
The DNA here is from genome assembly GCA_036247105.1 of Cirrhinus mrigala. Classification (NCBI taxonomy): domain Eukaryota; kingdom Metazoa; phylum Chordata; class Actinopteri; order Cypriniformes; family Cyprinidae; genus Cirrhinus; species Cirrhinus mrigala. Next base: position 31,681,770 of record CM070009.1, read on the forward strand.
CTAGCGCCCCCTAACATTAACGACCGGAAGCTCCTGCTTAGTTTGAGCCTCATGCGGAGCGGAATGTAGGCTGCATGGCTGAATGGGGGGATGGGTGTTGCTGGTTGCCTTATGGATTCTGGAAACCTACTTTGTATATGTATTTTTTTTATAGATATGCATATTATGTTCGGTTTTGCTTACATTACTATTCATATATCTGTCATTAACAGTCCATTATTGCTATTTTGTAGCATAGCAAATCAGGTTCAGAACAAGCAACCATACGCCTTATTACAGAAAATTCCTGAGATGCTTAATGTTCTGTGTAAAAGCTAGCTGAAATGGCCATGTCTACCAAGCAGCACAGATTCTGAGTTAGAATGTTTCTGTAATATGGCTTCTGAAGTATGTTCTTGCAAATACACTAGCAAATAACTCAGGTTAAATAAAACATTTTAATCCTATTAGTCCTTTTTGAATTCTGTTCAAACTTGTTAAAGGAACACTCCACTTTTCCCCTGGAGTTATACAGATGTGTTTTACCGTTTTTGAATCCATTCAGCCGATCGCCGGGTCTGGTGATCTTTTAGCATAGCTTAGCATAAATCATTGAATCCGATTAGACCATTAGCATCTCACTATAAAATGACTAAAGAGTTTCGATATTTTTCCTATTTAAAACTTGACTCTTCCGGAATGAGAGTATAGTTCCTAGCCATATCGGCCTATAAAACCGCAACTTTTCATTTTCCGCCAGTCTTAGTACACGATGCAACTACAGAAGAGTCAAGTTTTAAATAGGAAGAATATCAAAACTCTTTAGTCATTTTATAGTGAGAGGCTAATGGTCTAATTGGATTAAATATTTTATGCTAAGCTATGCTAAAAGTGCTACCGCCAGACCCGGAGATTGGCTGAATGGATTCAAAAACGGTAAAACACATCTGTATAACTCTAGGGGAGTTGGAAAATGAACCTATTTTCAAAAAAAGTGAAGAGTTCCATTAACACACCCACATACACCTATAATACTTTTATTCCGCAGAAATACATTAAATTGATCAAATTTGACAGATAATGTTACAAAACAGTTCTGTTTCAAATAAATGCAACATAGATGGTTTCCAGAAAAATATTAAGTAGCGCAACTGTTGTCACCTAGATGAGTAAAGTTTGAGAGCAAACTTTAAAGTTGGCTTGAGAAAGCCAAGCCTGAAAGTTTAAAGCAAGTGTTAAAGGATGTTTAGATGTTGATAGTTTATCGCTAACATGTTGCTAGCATGATTAGCATGTAGCTAACACGTTAACATGGGCTGCATCCGAAAGCCTAGACAGCTGACTTGCTGCCTCACTGCCTAATCAGTCAATGACTTTCCAGGCAGCATTTTTTGCATGAAGGCACCTCATGAAACTGATTTTGGACAGACTTCTGAGGCAGCGTAACAGTTTAATGATCTACAACAAAATACAATGAGTTTTGATGATAACTAAATGAATATTTAATTACTATAATATTGATTTCTCACTAGAAAAACCATCAGAAGTACAAAAATTAGTCATTCACACACAAACTGACCACCAAATGCAACTTTCAGATGGCATCTCCATTTTTTTTTTAGCTTAACCATCATAGAAAGGAACGCACAAAATTGTGGGATATCAAAGGCAGCGAAGAATACATCTATGCTGCCTTCAAAATTCGATCAGAAGAAGGTACCTCCGGCTAAAAACAGCTTATTTAACAAAAACATCTAAAAACCACCTAAAACCAGTTGATTCAATAGAAAACCAGCTAAAAAAACAGCTAAAATCAGCCTAGGCTGGTTGTCTAGTCTTACCTGGTTTCAGCAGGTCTCCTAGCTTTACCAGCTAAGTCCAGCCTGACCAACTTAGAAGTGGCCAAAACCACTTTAAAACCAGCCTGGGAGACCAGCCAAAGCAGCCAACCAGGTTAGGCTTAGCAATAGACAGCTTAAATACACCATAAGTCTTACTGTACAAAAGTTTTCACCCCCTAAATAAAACTCTGGGGGTTTTTGGGTTGATTTGATAGTCTGGTTTATGAAAACCGTAAGTCGGCACAGTAAGAAAAGATATAGCAACCCAAGTCAACCGAGTCTAAAGGTCTGACCTGAATTTGGCGGTTGTAACTTGAAAGCTGTAGGAAGAAATAGTGTTTAAATTTTGTCTCAAAAGAAGAAGATGATGAAGAAGAAATAGTAGATCGGTAAGTTGGCTTTCTCAAGTTGGTTGTTATGTCTTTTCTAACTGATCCGACTTACGGTTTTCATAAACCAGACTATCAAAACCACCCAAAATCCCACAGAGTTTGTTCAGGGGGTGAAAACTTTTGTACAATGAGACTTACAGTGTATTTAAGCTGTGCAGTGCTATAGCAAACCATAACAAGTCCTTACTGCAAAAACAGCTAAAACCAGCCTAAGTAGATTGTCTGCTTTGGCTGATCTCCCATGCTGGTTTTAGTGGTTTTGGCCACTTTTTAGCTGGTCTTAGCTGGTCTAGCTCGGAGATTCACTAAAAGACCAACCAAGCTTAAACCAGTTACTTTCAGCTGGTTTTTAGCTGTCTTTTCCCCCTAAATAAACTGTTTTTTGCTGGTTTTCAACTGTTTTTTTGTTAAATCAGCTTATCTTAAACTGTTTTTACTAAATCAGCTGGTTTTAGCTAATCAATCATGTTAAGCTAAAATATGTTAACAAAATCTTAATCATGCAGGCAACATGCTAATCATGCTGAAACATTTTAGCAACAGGCTAGTAACTTGCTAAACATGCTAAAACATGCTAATAACTTGTTAAACATACTAGAAACATGCTAGCAACATGCTAGATACTTGATAACCATGCTAGAAACATTAACAACATGCTAATCATGCTATGTACTAAATCATTTTATCAACATGCTATCAACGTTCCATCTAAATCTATCTAAACTTTCAAACTTCAAGCATTTACAATTTCTTCAAACTTTCAGTCAAGGCTTTCTCAAGCCAACTTCAAAGCAAGTTCACAAACTTTACTCATCCAGTTTAAAATTGTAATATTTCACAATTTTACTGCAGTGAGCAGAGACTTCTTTCAGAAACAATCTTACCAACCCAAACTTTTGAATGCTAGTTATTATCTAACTAATCTAAATGGATCAAGTTTATAATCATAATTCTCAACACTCCTCCATCTGATGGTCAAATATAGACAAACTATGCTGGTTTACTGTACTGGTACTATTATGTAGTCATAATTTTTTTTTTTTTAGGTTTTAGGTGCTACATGATTGAGTTAATACCAGTGTCTTAAGAGTAAACTACATCGCAGACTGTTTACATGCCAATTACAAACAGGTCACTGCAAAACAAAGGATGGCCACAAATAAGCATATTCATCTATAAAAATATTTATTATGTACAAAAACAAGTTTTTACATTCAATTGTCTATCTACTAGTAATAACAACTCATTCGTGTCACACGTGCAACGTTTTCCATGTTAAAATACAAGGTTTAATGTGCAGAGATAACTATAAGACTATAAGTACGTTGAATTCCCTGAAAAGTGTAAACCAGATGTGATTGTGGAGTCATCAAAACTGTGCACTGTATATCTGAGAACCCTATCTCGCCTAACATTGGCTCCACCAATGGCGTGAATTTGAGGCAGGAAGATCTGACCAATGGCAAAAGGGGAGAATATTCCGGAAGCCTGTACAGTCCTTATTCTATTTGATGATGCTAGTGGCACAAAAAACATACGTCGACTTTAAATGTTGCAGCTAGTGTGGAAGACTGTAAAATCTGTCCACAGTTTTGCATAACCTCTCCCACGTATACATTTTATCATTTCACGAATAGCACTTGTTTTAATACTCTTCAGTGTCTGCTTAAAAAAAGAAATCACACATTCTTGAGTAAAACAATCACTTTCTGATTGTTGTTTAAGGCACTACAGTACAAATGAAACACCTTGAGGTATGAGCAGTTAATTCGCCTCAACAGAAGGCAAAAAATGTCTTTCATAGTCCGAGACACATTGCCGTTCCCACCACTCTTCATCATCACCGATATCCTTCTCTTCATCAGTGTCCACCATCTCGCTGTATTCCTTTGCCCACCTGTCATGCTTTAAAATGTCTCCTCTGTTTAATTCCTCAGGCTCTTCCTCAGGCCTGTCTCCACCTTCATTTGTTCTGCCCAGTTCATTTGGCACCTGAAAATGTTGGGGTTCCACATCGATTAAAACCTTGTCCGATTCAGTGTCCGATGGAAGAGTAGGCGTGTCGGGATCCATGTTCTCCATGATCTCCAGCTCAGAGATCTTCAGAGACAATTCAGAAGGATAACAGAGCAGTGGCATAGTGTGCTGGAAGAAAAGCCAAGGTGTGAATACATATGAGACAGTTTTTGTAAGTGTGACATCTCTTTCAAACAGAACACTCAAAAGACTTTAGCTTCTCACCTGCAAGTTCATATGCTTAAATGTTTTACTGTTTATTGGATCTGGGATCTTCATAAAACACCAAGTTGATTTGCACCTAGAGAGCAGATATTAATGAATCACCAAAAAGTCAAATTTACAGTTAAACTAACTTTGTACACAGTATGCTAGATAAAAAAAAATGCTAATCAAGCCAATGCCGAATAATAAAGTGATGTGAGTGAAAGCAGAGCATAACTTCCTAATGTGATTACTGAATGTAATGGAAAATAATACACAACCAAAAGCATATGGATCTCAATCTTTTGTCTCTGAAAACCCACTCATTACATAAAAGAAAACCTGAGCCCCCCACCCCAACGGTCTAATTAAACTCTCACACAGAACGGCTTTGAAAAAAGTGAGACGTGGCTGGTGTAATAGGAAGGAAAGGCACTCAAGACAAGTTTTTTTGAAAGTTAAACTTATTTTTAACCTGAGCACTGCACTGTTAGAAAATCAGATGCTGCAAGCACAACAATCAAATACACGCGTCTAACGTGTGTTTATGTAAAAAACGCATTCTGTGTGAACCATTCCTAACAAGGTGGTGTCTAGGGCTGGGCGATATTTTTCATATCAGTCGATAATTATCACGATAAATGGCAAATTTGTATTTCTTTCAAGTTTAAAGGCAGATTTTTGCTACAGTGTGAAAAGTGTTATAAAAACCAGACGGTTAAATGTGGCTTTAAAATATTATTTATGGTCAGAACATGACAAACACATGTTTGTTTGTTTTTTATTCTACACACTTCCCGTAATTTTTTTTTAAACGCGCGCTTTGACTAGTGCTCTTTTGTTCCGCCTTTGCCGCATAAACATTATATCAAGCATTTATCGAACTCTTGTTGTTGTTTATCGAGGAAATTCATATAGCGCGATAATTATCGTTAACGATTTATCGCCCAGCCCTGGTAGTGTCCATGTACTTTTGGCCATATAGATGGAGTTATGATGAATAGTGATACTTACACCACTGTAAAAACCCAAACGAATACCAGGAGCATCAATATAGGCATGAATACAGCCAACAGTATTGTGGAAACATGACCTAGGAGGTGAGATGGATAGAAATGATTGGTTTACTACCTAAAGCTGAATTTGCAATGTACAAACTGTCTGCGAACAAGGACTTACTAGTATTTTGAATAATGTATGCAATAAAAATTCCAAAGGAAGAAAGAAAGAAGAAAGTCTTTCTCGTACTTACCTTCTTTCTCATCGGTGGAGAAAGTGGTGAATCTCCCGATGCCTTCACCAGCAGCGCTCACAGCGCTCACCCAGACCTGGTACTGCTGGGCCGGCTGCAGTTCTGACAACTGCACACTGGTTTTGTTACTGCTTATCTTAGACCCTGTTACACAGGCCAAAGGACACAGATATACACTATTTAAAATGTAGGGTTAGTAGTACAATCTTCTTATGCATGCCAAAAATACAGTAAAATCAGCAATATTGTGAAATATTATTACAATTTTAAATAGCAAATTTCTATTTGAATATATTTTAAAATGTAATTTATTCTTGTGATGCAAAGCTGAATTTTTAGCATCATTACTCCAGTCTTCAGTTTCACATGCACTTTATTGGACTTGTTTTGGACTGATGAAGAGAAACACCCGTCTATGCCGTTCTAAAGCTTGGGAGTGACAGGATAATTTTTAATATAACTCCAGCTGCATTTGTCTGAAAGAAGGAAGTCATATACACCTAGGATGCATGGAGGGTGAGTAAATAATACGCTACAATAGTGTTGGGTCTTATCGCCAGCCTGGACTTTGAGATTTGTAACATTTTAGATCTTTTTTATGCCCAAACATACACACCACACACTGACTAAAATTCAAAAAGTGAAAAATCACAACAGGACCCCTTTAAAAGAGCAACCATGGGTTACCTGTTTCATTGATGCCCACTATGTAATGTAGGATGACACCGTTGCTCTCATATACAGGAATGGGGCTCCATATCAAAGTGGCAGAAGAGTGAGAGATGTTCTTCACATGGATTTGTGAGACTTGAGGAGGAACTGACGGGGGAGATGAAGAGATGATATGAACATGAAGGCTACATGACTAGAAAATCTGATTACAGGATCTCACATTTGCTAGCCAAGTACTATGTGCCCTAAAACTCAATTGTTTAACTCTAGGGGAGTTGGAAAATTAGCCTATTTTCAAAAAAAGTGGAGTGTTCCTTTAAAATCAATCTAAGTGGATAGTACAACACTTAATGTTGCACTATACAAGCTAGTTATCGGCATACTTCCAATGGATGCGTTTTTTAACATTTAACATTTATAATATTTTTCAGAATTTTGGCTGTTGTATTGTACAGTTTGCAAATAGAACTGGAAAAGTCCAAATTTTATACAGTGCCCTCCACTAATATTGGCACCCTTGGTAAATATGAGCAAAGGTGGCTGTGAAAATAAATCTGCATTGTTTATCCTTTTAATCTTTCATTCAAAAAATTCACAAAATTCTAACCTATCATTGAAGTAAAACAATGGAAAGCAGAGGGAAAATCTCATTATAAAATAAATGTTTTTCTCTAGTTCATGTTGACCACAATTATTGGCACCCGATTATTGCAACGTCCTTTATTCAAGATAACAGCTCTGAGTTTTCTCTTTTAATGCCTGAAGAGTTTGGAGAACACCTGACAAGAGATCAGTGACCATTCCCTCATACAGAAACACTCCTGATGTTTCAGATTCACAGCTCCATGCTGGTGGTGCTTCTTTTCAGTTCACCTTACGCCTTTTCTGCAGGGTTCAGGTCAGGCAACTGGGACGGCCATGGCAGAAGCTTAATTTTATGCTCAGTGACACATTTTTGTGTTGATTTTGATGTTTGATTTGGATCATTGTCCTGATTGAAGATCCAACCACAGCTCATTATAGAACTTCTAACAGATGCAGTCAGATTTAGATTTTTTATCTGTCTTTATTTGCTAGAATCCATGATGCCATGTATCTGAACAAGACGTCCAGGACCTCTGGCAGGAAAATAAGCCCACAACATGAGAGATCCAGCAGTATATTTAACCGTGAGCATGGGGTACTTTTTGTACGAAACCCATCTGGTGGGTTTGCTGCCAGAAAGCTCTTTTTTTAGTTTCATCTGATCTCAGAAGCCAGTCCCATTTGAAATTCAAGTCGTGTTTGACAATTGAATATGCTGGAGTTTGTTTCTGGATGATTAAGGAAGATTTTTCTTAAAACTCTCCTGAACAACATGTGTTGATGTAGGGGCTGTTTGAATTTTTTTTTTTAATCTTTTGACCCCAAGACTCAACTAATGTCTGCAATTCTCCTGCTGTGATCCTTGGAGAGTCTTTGGACACTTAAACTCTCCTCCTCACCATGCATTAGGATGATATAGACGCACATCCTTTTCCAGGCAGATTTGTAACATCTTTAGTTGATTGAATTCTTAATTATTGTTCTAATGATGGAAATGGGGATTTTCAATTCTTTAGCTCTTTTCTTACAGTCACTTTCTATTTTGTGAAGCTCAACAGTCTCGTTCTGCACATCAGAGCTATGTTATTTGGTTTTATTCCTTGTGATGGATGATTAAGGGAATTTGGCCTTTGTGCTCCTCATATTTAACATCCTGTGAAACAGGAAGTCATGGCTGGACAATATCATACTCCTAGTCATTCTAGTGTGCTAAATAATTGCAAATATGAATGGGAATATATTCAGAGATATTTTACTCATTATAATTTCTAAGGGTGCCAATAATTGTGGTCAGCATGAATTAGAGAAAAACATTTATTTCATAATGAGATTTTCCCTCTGCTTTCCATTGTTTTACTTCAATGACAGGTTAGAATTTTGTGAATTTTTTGAATGAAAGATTAAAAGGATAAACAATGCAGATTTATTTTCACAGCCACCTTTGCTCATATTTACCAAGGGTGCCAATATTAGTGGAGGGCACTGTAAGTTGTCATGTGGACTTACAGGGGCAGTTTACCCAAAAACGAAAATTCTGTCATTAATTACTCACCCTCATGTTGTTCCAAACAAGTTAGGGAAAGGATACCGCAAAAGAAGAAACTGTTGAATAAAATCGTTATTTTTGTTGTATCGAAATCGTATAATGTCTTTGCCCAAAAAAAGTATTTTCGTAGCTTCATAAATTACGGTTGAACCACTGATGTCACATGGACTATTTTAACAATGTCCTTACTACCTTTCTGGGCCTTGAATGTGGCAGTTGCGTTGCTGTATATGCAGGGTCAGAAAGCTCTTGGATGTCATCAAAAATATCTTAATTTGTGGTCTTGCATGTTTGGAACAACATGAGGGTGAGTAATTAATGACAGAATTTTTATTTTTGGCTAAACAACTATTTAAGAGATACCAGTCATACCTCCTTCAAGTGTGTATGCAGTCGCTGACTTGAGGAAAGTGCTGTGGTTGTTGAAGACAGCAAACAGTGACACATTATAAGCTGTGTAGTTCTTGAAGTCACCTGTGGATGGAGACAAATACAAAATCACCGTCAGCATCAAGCCAAACCTCAGCGCTCTCTCTTAAACTCACCCACATGCACACACACAAACCTGTGAGTGTGACAGATCTCTGAGTTCCGTTTACTCTGACCCAGTTCAGGCAAGGGCGGTGAGGTACTACAGACACGTGCTGTACCACATACTCCAGGACACTCTCTGAAAACTGTGTGTGTACGGACCATGAAACCCGCAGTGTCTGGTTTTCACCTATTACACTCAGATTCACCTTAGGCGTGGTCTGACCTACAGGGCATAAATATGATATAAATATAATCTGAGATATAATTATACACTAGCATCTAAAAAGTTTTTTAATGTTAGGTTAAGTAGGATTTTAATGTTAAGGCTGCATTCATTTGATCAAAAATAGAGTGAAAGCAGTAATATTGTGAAATATTATTACAATTTAAAATAAATGTTCTGTATTTTAATACATTTTGAAATGTAATTTCTTCTGTAATGCAAAGCTGAATTTTCAGCATCATCACTCTAGTCTTTAGTGTCACATGATCCTTCAGAAATCATCCTAATGTGCTGATTTCTTATTATGATCAATGTTGAAAACATTGTTTCTTATTATTTTTGTGGAAACCGTGATGCATTTTTTTTTTTCAGGATTTGATTAACATAATTTTTTTCTTTCTTTTTTTTGGAATAGAATCTTTTATAACATTATAAATGTCTTGCTGTCACTTTTGATCAGTTCAATGCAACCATGCACGGTAGTGAACAAAACAACGCCATAAAACTGTAATAAGTAGACAAAAGGTTTACATTTTTAAGCAGAACTTGAACAAAACTGGAGACAAATGACTATATTTTATACAATGATTTAACTTTTAATCAGAGTTTCACACTGACACACCTCTCACAGCAAACGGCATGAATGTGGGGTACGATGTGCCCATTGAGGTGTTGGCTGACACAAAAACTCCAATAACACCCGGGCTGAGTTTGAAACGTCTGAGCTGTAGACAGCTCTGTTCAGCAGGATGCTGAATTCCAGTGTCTCTCCGTTGCCTGTTGACCTGCTTGACCTCAGTGCCATTTTTAAGCTTCAGCGTTACAATATAGTTGATAATTTCTCCTCTAGCCTGAGACAGGGGCATTTCCTGAGAGACAGTCAAATGTTGACATTTGAATTGTGAATTGTGAGACTAAACAAGAACCAATTTGATTGTTGCATTATGGGAGTATACCCTACCTTCCAATAGACGTTACAGGAAGATTTGTCAGAATTAGGGGCACAGTCACTCCAAACATCCAGGTGTCCAACCGGTTCTAGGAGAGAATATTACAGACATAAAGTCATCATCATTGATTTAGTTATATGGCCCAATATTTAGATAAAAAAGGGTGCTAAATAAACATACTGAATAAATGACATTTTAAATATGTGACCCTGGACCACAAAATCAGTCTTAAGTAGCACGGGTATATTTGTAGCAATAGCCAACAATACATTGTATGGGTCAAAATTATCCATTTTTCTTTTATGCCAAAAATCATTAGGATGTTAAGTAAAGATCATGTTATATGAAGATATTTTGTAAATTTCCTACCATAGATATATCAAAAGGTAATTTTAGATTAGTAATATGCATTACTAAGAACTTAATTTGGGCAACATTCACCCTTTAACTGTCACCGTCCACCCTGTGGGACGCCTAAGTTTACTCCACCATATTACAAATAAATCCTAATCTAATCATGACAAACTATACATCGTTGGAAAGATCTAAGACTCCTAAACAGATATTTTACCATATTTTTGTGTTACAAATCATGTAGGAAAAGTAATAGATTAATGTCAAGAGTACAGTTTAAAAAAATCTACATCATAACATGAGTTCTGACCTTTGTCACAAAAGACTTTCTTCGTTTCCTTTTTCCTTTTCACGCTTTAGATATCATAAGAAATTATATATCAGCTCAAAACTTAAAATCTCAAAATTCATCCTTTGAAAGGCATTTTAAAATCAGACATTGCATTACCACGGACAATATACATGACAATCATATTACAAAATGTTTTCATTCATGAATTATAAAGATTTAAGTCTGGATAATGCATTTTTATGTCTGTGTTCAAAAATGGGAGTGACAGTTAAAGGGTTAAAGGAGATTTTCTCAAAGTGTAATTTTTTGCACCCTCAGATTCCAGATTTTCAAATAGTTGTATCTCGGCCAAATATTGTCCTATCCTAACAAAGCATACATCAATGGAAAGCTTAGTATTCAGCTTTCAGATGATGTGTAAATCTCAGTTTAAAAAAAATTGAGCCTTATGACTGGTTTTGTGGTCCAGGGTCACATATACTGTATATCTAAATAGAAAACAGTTCTTTTAAATTGTAATAACATTTTATTGTTGTTACTGTATTTTTGACCTAATAAATTCAGCCTTGAAGAACGTAAGAGATTTAAAATGAACCAAAACATTATATGTGAACCTAGACCACACAACTAGTCTTAAGTAGCATGGTTATATTTGTAGCAATAGCCAAAAATACACTGTATGGGTCAAAATTATCAAATTTTCTTTTATGCAAAAAATCATTAGAATATGAAGTAAAGTTCATGTTCCATGAAGATATTTTGTATATCTCCTACCTTAAATATATCAAAACCTAGTTTTTAATTAGTAATATGCAGTGCTAAGAACTTCATTTGGACAACTTTTAAGGCGATTTTCTCACTATTTTGATTTTTTTGCACCCTCAGATTGCAGCATTTCAAATAGTTGTACCTTGGAAAAAAAAAAGCCTATTGTCCTATCCTAAAACAGAATACATCATATATACATCATAAATAGCTTATTTATTCAGCTTTCAGATGATGTATAAATCTCAGTTAAAAAAAAAGATTGATCCTTATGACTGGTTTTGTGGTCCAGGGTTACATATGACATCATTCTGGATACATAACATGGTGGTGGCTCTTGTTTAAAAACCAAATTGCTTTTGTGTTTAGGACTCTAAAATAGGACTGACATGCATATTCTACCGCTTTGTGAGTGTGCATCAAGATCATCTTTGATAAAACAGTAGATGCGCAATCAGCTTCTTCAATTAATGCAATGAGGGGTGTTTGTCTGACCTGAAGGGGGTGTCCTGACAGAAGACAGCACACTCCAGTTACTCATGACTTTCTCTTCATATCCACAGTGGCAGCGAACACGAAAAGTGTACTCTGTGAAAGGCTGAAAATCCTCCAACACATACGTGAACTGGCAATCATCCACCTGTGCATTAAGAATTCAACAGAGACACAATTTGTTTGACCCATTATTGTCTGACAGTATAAAATGATTGAATTATCTTTCACTGAATGCTTATAGTCACGGCAAGAATCCATTCACATTAATGAAGCAAAAAATGAGGAAAATGTAACTAGTAAATACAAAAAAGCTGTTGTGTTTCTCTTACATCTGGTTTACAGTCTGCATTGTCTATTTTATTGAGATTTTTATTTGACCAATCCAATATTGTTTCTTAAATCCCAAATATCTATCTTTTAATCAACATACTTTTTAAATGGATGTAATTATATTTTCATTAAAGGGATAATTTACCCAAAAATGAATTCTGTCATTAATTACTCACCCTCATGTTATTCCGAACCTGTAAGACCTTCGTTTATCTTCAGAACACAAATTAAGATATTTTTGATGAAATCCGAGAGCTTTCTGACCCTGCATAGACAGCAATGCACCTGGCACATTCAAGGCCCAGAAAGGTAGTAAGAACATTGCTTAAAATAGTCCATGTGACATCAGTAGATCAACCGTAAATTTATGAAGCTACAAGAATACTTCTTGTGCACAAAGAAAACAAGTTTTTTCAGCAATTTCTCCTCTTTCGTGTAAGTCCTCGATGTGCGTTCACCAGAGCATCCCAAAAGATTGCAAGGCATCCTCTCTGTCAAAATTTTTTAGACATGTTTAGGAAGAAAAAAGTATTCTCGTATCTTCATAACATTATGGTTAAACCACTGATATCACATGGACTATTTTAATGATGTCCTTATTACCTTTCTGGGTCTTGAACGTGTCAGTTGCGTTGCTGTCTACGCGGGGTCAGAAAGCTCTCAGATTTCATCAAAAATATCCTAATTTGTGTTCTGAAGAAGAGTGAAGATCTTATGGGCTTGGAACGACATGAGGTTGAGTAATTAATGACAGAATTTTCATTTTTGGGTGGACTATTCCTTTAAACTTTAGTTTTAGCACACCTTCCATACTGCAGATGGATTTTCTTCATTACAGAAACTCAATTTACACAAGCAATTCTGAACACATGAATTCAAATTTGCCATAGCTGCACTCCTGAAGCTAGTGAAATCAAAGCTTAAATGAAAATGTTGAAATATTCTTGAAAATCAGAATAGAGTCAAATCAAACTGGTTTCTTTCCTCTCACCTCAATCCAGTCCTGCATGTGACTGTGTGCAAAGTACTGTACTTGACAGCGCTTGTCTAAGGGGCCCACATCGTCACATTCCATGTCCCAGATCAATTCCAGCGGTGCAGAGGAGAGGTTCACGTTGTATGGGGGGTCTGGACGTTCTAAGAAAAAAAGAGAGATTAAAAAGATTAAAAACTAGCATAAAATAAACTTACAGTTTTTGCCTGATGAATCACTTCTATGGGATTTTTAAAATATTTTTTAAAGATGTCATTCATGCTCACCAAGCCTGCATTTATTTAATGAAAATACAGTAAAATACTGTGATTTGTAAAATATAATCACAATTTAAAATAACTGTTTTTTATTTTATTATTCCTGAGACGCAAAGCTGATTTTTCAGCATCATTACTCGAGTCTTCAGTGTCTCATGATCCTTCAGAAATTATTCTAATATGCTGATTTGCTGCTCAAGAAATATTTCCTATTGTTATCAATGTTGAAAACAGATGTGCTGCTTTATATTTTGTGGAAACGATAACTTTTTTAAAAAAATTCTTTTCACAAGAACGTTCAAAAGCACCGTATTTATTTAAAATATGACCAGTTTAATGACACCAAACACTTGAACTCATGTATACATATAGGTAGAAGAATATCAAAGGGACTCTGGAGGTGATGCACCCTTTTTCAGGGCTCTACGCTTACTTTTCTCTTTAGGAGCGCTTGTGAAAATTTCAGGAGCACCTTCTAATCAATAATCAAAAAATCTGATGAAAAAATTTGCCTTTCCATTACGAGGTGATATTGGACTCCTTAAAGTGAATTACTGGGGAATTTTGTTTTTACCTTTGTAATGGCATTTTTCTAACTTTATTAAAAGTATGTCATCTTTAACGTCAATTTTTTTTTTTAAAAATTATATTTTTTAAGCTTTTTAAAATTTCTAATTAAAACAACAGAATAAGAATAAGTTACCAATCAAATGAAATCAGTATTAACAAATTAATTTGTACTACAGAGGTGGCACAGAAGAACACAAAAGTGGCTTGTAGGTGTAGGCGTATTTTTTATATGTTTAATGAGGCTCAGAGGTGGCAGGAGTGCAATCAAATTCATAAATTAATGTTGAGATTAATGTTTGAAATATAATATTTTGAATACAGAAATATTAAATGATTTAAATAACTGAAAAAAATACTTTTTAAATGAAATAAAACTGCCAGTAGGTGGCAGCAAGTCACTGATTTAATTACTGAATCATTCATTCATTTGATTCATTCGAACAGCTGATTCATTCAGGAATAAAGCAAGTGACTCTCTTTATGAATGGGAAATTGAATCATTGACTCACTAGATTCGTTTAAAAACACGTTCATTTATAAACTACTATTTTTGACGACGAAATAGGGCAAAATCAAGCAATAGTGTTATAGTCAGACGATGTAAGTAAATTAATATTAACTTTTGATTATTTAACTGTTGTATTAAATCAAATTCTCATTTACAAACTCCCTTAAAAATCATTAAAATCTGTCACTCATCTTAGTTCATCGCAATCTCACAGAGTTCCATTATAACCAATGAATCTCTTAATTACACTTTCTCTACACTTTGTTTATGAAAGGATTGGTGAGATATGTCTGTGATACATTACTCAATGTTGCACAAACACATAGAAACCTTTGAAGCGCCCCTCAGCGCAAACACAAATATGCTGATCGGGTCACTCGCACATGGTGCTCCTAAATATTTTTTTTTATAGTCGCATGCAGTAGTTTTGGTCGCACTGTAGAGCCCTGTTTTTATATATAATTATTAATAATAATTATCAGAATTGTGTGTATACTGGCTACTTTACAGTGCTTCAGATGGAGCCAATAAATTGTGATAAAAATATGCATGGTTTAAAGAAATGGCTTATGATGTAAATATGACTTACTGATATGCTCTGTGTTGAAACGAGACTCTTCAGACTGCGCAGAACCCAGCACATTTTTGGCAGTGACCCATGCTGTAATGTCAGTACTTTTGATATACTCTTCCCGGTCTATGAGTGCACCCTCACTATTGCTCTCCCTCGATTGAACCTTTCTGTATATAAACACACACACAAAAAAACATTGTCAGGTCCTCAAATACAATGTCCATATGACCATGCAATGGTGGTGCTATTAAGAAAACACACACCCATCATAATCTCTCCAGTGAAGGGTGTAAACAGTTGGAATCATTGGCTCACTGGATTTAGTCCAAGAGCAATAAATGTGTTCTACATCCATGTCTTCAATAGCACAATCAGGGCGGGACAGGGCAGATGGTGGATCTGAAAAAGATGGAAGAATGTGAGGCCAACCAAAATAAATAAAGATAAAGGAAGAAAGAATAACCATTCAAACCAACACAATGTGCTGCAAGAGCATCATTATTTTCTAGACTGAGAAAACAGGAAGTCATGAGGGGAAAGAAAGCCATCAGTGTGTCGCACACTTTCCTTCCTTGTCTAATTTTGGACAACAACTTAACACTTAAGCATTTCTCAAGGAGGTTTCAGGTTTAGACAGATTATTAAAATAATTAACAGTTAAATATTCAGCAGATGCTTTCAAAATGACTCACATCTGAATAGGATGATTTTCTACCATAATACTATAAAAATACAAATAGTTTATAAACATTTTACTTTGTTGATATTAAGTGACAGTGAAATTAATAGAAAAAAATACTGTATTGTGTGCTTACAATGAAAGCATATAGGGAAAGAAATCCCAGAGGGCTTAGAAACAAAATATGCTTCCTGTATTTTTGTTAAACCCCTTATAGTAATTCTTCCATTCATAATGTGTGTGCTGTAAAGTTCTGATCTAGCTTGGAAAATTTCTGTTTATGACTAGCCAAATGCTGTATGTCATTACAGTTTTTCTTGTAAACAATTCCCTTCTGCGACCTTTGTGTGTATCTTGTGAACAAATCATTCCCAGAGCTAGTAATGAGGTCACTAGAGATAAACAATCAAAACTGCCATACTCACAGCCTCCTCTTACAGTAAAGTTGCAGGTATCTGATGTATTTCCACTGCACATGCAGAGAATCTTCTCTCTCTGTTCTGTCGCGATAGAAAAGTTGAAGCTTTCGTTGCTACTGGCACAAGTGCTGGCAAACTGCTGTCTGTGGCCCAGTTTGATAACAAGCTGGCAGGAACGACAACTGCTGGCTCTTCCCCATGTACTCGTCTGGCAAAAAAGAGACACATTGCGGCCTACAGAAAGAGCTTGATTCCACCAGCAGTTCACACCCACTTCACAAGAAGCTAAACGAATGAAAAAGGCAAGAAGAACAAATTGAGGCAACAAAGCTATGATATCTAACATAAATTCAATGGTCTATCATGTGAATATTTGCTGTATTGTTCATCGCTGATGAAAAAACGCTATTTTATCTTAAAATAAAGTGACTTCTGGACCTTGGACCACAAAACCAGTTGTAAGTAGCACGGGTATATTTGTAGCAATAGCCAAAAATACATTGTATAGATCAAAATTATCCATTTTTCTTTTATGCCAAAAATCATCAGGATATTAAGTAAAGATCATGTTCCATGAACATATTTTGTACATTTTCCACCACATTTTCCATCAAAACGTTATTTTTGATTAGTAATATGCATTGCTATGAACTTCGTTTGGACAACTTTAAAGTCGATTTTCTCAGTGTTTTGACTTTTTTGTTGTATCTCGGCCAAATATTGTCCTATCCTAACAAACCATATGTCAATGGAAAGTTTATTTCAAATTTAAATAATAAAAAAAAGGTACAGGGTCACATTTGGCCTCTTAATAAATAACTTCACTTTTCTTAAACAAGTATTGTTATTTGTGAAATAAAATGCATTCTTTTATCATTTAAAACTATGTAGATTTAAGATGTAACCCTATATATAATTGAAAACAATATGTAGTTTTACAAAAGTAAGTTTTAAAGCACTTTATTGCACACATTACAATATGTTGTTACTTATATGTGCATGACTGAATGAAATATTGAAAACGAAACACTTTTGCTCACCTTGAGAACATATCCACATGTAAAGTATTAGAGCAAAATGCACTTTTACATTCTGCCATGCCATCGCTCACGTCTCACGGCATTCGCGCAAGCAAAAAGTCCAGTGTGACGCAACGTCCCGTTAACCGAGTAATTACTCAGTCACGGAAAGTCCACGATCAGACATCTGTCCTTGTTTCGCTCCAGAGAGACACTGTTGACCCGCAAGACGCACATTAAAGTTCTTCTTCAGCCTTTTCTCCGTCTTATTCACACGAATTAATTAAAAATAGTAACGTTAACATCGTTCTCTATATCCCGGAACGAGCATTTTCTATTTAATGTTATCTTGTTCCTTTTTGTTCTTATGGGTTATAGGTATAAGTTCACTTTTCTTTGATGAAGTTGTAGCCAGCGTGCTCTAACCTCTTCAAATGACAAGCTGGAACTCGCTTTACGTGTAAACATTCAACAGATTACGCCTAAAACCACAGAATGCACACCATTCAGACTCCGCCCATACGTCGCCTAGGCAAAGCCAGTTGGCCAATCAGATAAAAGATGATTATTTTCAGCACGTTTCTTCAGCGCGAAGAAATTCGTGGGAAACCGCTAATCTAGGGCTGTCTGAATACCCACCCTTGAGTTCTTGGCCCCTTGAGAGCACATGCACGCAGCCGAAAGTAAGCGCACTTTATTAGAAGAACTTTGTTGTAGAGACTACGGACGTTAGGTTTATTTTATCAAATCAGAAGAAAGCTCTGTAAGCTCTTATCGTGTTGTATTTTTACAACACTGTAAATGTGTCACACCAAATATTGAAAAGTTATATGCACACTTGTGGTCTGCACGTGAACACTTGGGCCAAATACAGGAAATACGTCATGTAAGTAGCCAAGTGGTCAAATGCAAAAACCACAGGTGTGAGGATTTGGACAAGTGCCTAGTTTCTGTGGGGCCAGGCCACATGAACTCAAAAAACAAAATGCTTTATCAGGAAGCGTAAAAATGTGCTTCATATTGTAACTTCTAAATTAACTGAACTGAACTAACTTTTCAGTCAGATGTAGATATCGCACTTTAAGGAAGGACTTTCTCTAAACTTTACTTTTAAACTGTGCGGATTGACAAATTTATGATTAGTCATAATTCCCAGGTCCAGCAAGTGGCTGTTGCAAACAAATTCTTATCATCCCTTTTGAAAGACCTTGACAATTGCCTAAAGATAGACAGAGGGATCCAAAAGTCTACCAGTACTAACTTATATATGTATGTATTTTGTGTGTGTGTGTGTGTGTAATATATAAGTGTTATATATAATTTGGAATATATATTCCAAATTACATGACAAAAATTGTAGTTAGTAATGTAATTCATTACATTACCGCATTTTAGACTAATCAGACTACTTTTAGATTACTTTTGACCTAACTTCTTCATCACATTGATTTAAATAGGATAATATTGTACCATATTAACATAAAATTACGAAAGAAAGTAAGAAATTATATTCCATTTGTTGTTATTAACAACATGAAAGTGGATTAAACATTATATTATGTCAAGGTTTCCCAAACTGGTGTTTGTGAAGGAACTGCAGGGGGTTTATGAGTTTAATGAAAAACTAATAATTAATAAAATAATAGTTTTAAAATCAACCAAAATAAAAAAAACTTACAAAAAATTAAGTACTATATTTGTTTACCTGCATGTCATGTGACCATAACCAATGTCAGAGAACAAATGAACATGGAAATGTGATACTTAATTATTAAAATATTTATTTTTAAATCTCAGGGATACTTTAGGTAAATATGTTAGGTTAAAGATCACTAGATCAGATGACAAAAAAGTTTGTGAATTTGCCTTGCCTTGCAAAAGCCTACCAAAGACATAATGATACATGGTTAAATAACCTACAGAGTGATAATTCAAATAAAAATCAATGTGTTCATCAGTAGCCGACGCAATGTTGAAACACCTCTAAAATCTGAAATTATTTTTGTAAATCAGTGGTCAAATGTTGTGCCGCCACCTGAATAATGACTGATCTTTGTCTGGATGTCCACAAAACTTGAATGTATATGAGCAGTAGTCTTTTTTAGAAAGGAAAATGTAAAAGATGAAAAAGAGGGATTACGAAGAACCAATAAATTATGAATGTGTGCGTGTAATCATGTAATCCATAAAAAGTAACTGTAGTCTGATTAGGAGTATTTTATGTA
This sequence comes from Cirrhinus mrigala, assembly GCA_036247105.1. NCBI lineage: Eukaryota > Metazoa > Chordata > Actinopteri > Cypriniformes > Cyprinidae > Cirrhinus > Cirrhinus mrigala. The sequence goes on from CM070009.1 coordinate 31,701,445, forward strand.
AAATGTAATTTAATCTAATTACAAGTACAAATCAAATTGCAAATTACAAGCTGCAGAAAAGCAGAATCTGAAAATGTGAATGATTTTAACAAAGTAAGAGAGGTCATACAAAATGCATGTTATTTTTTTTAGTACTGTCCTGAGTAAGATATTTCACATAAAAGATGTTTACATATTGTCCACAAGACCCAAATAATAGCTGAAATTATTAAAATAACCCCCTTCAAAACTTTGGGAACCCTTGGTTCTTAATATTGTTTATTGATTACCTGGATGATCTGTTTTTTTTTTTTGTTTTTTTTGTTTTTTGTTGTTGTTTTGTGATGGTTGTTCATGAGTCCCTTGTTTGTTCTAAACAGTTATAATGAGGACTGTTCTTCAGAAAAAATCCTCCAGGTCCTGCAGATTTAGTTTTCCAGTATCTTTTGCATATTTAAACCCTTTCCACCAGTGACTGTATAATTTTATGGTTCATCTATTCACACTGAGGAATATATGCAAAAAATATATTCAAATATGCAAAAAATGCTGGAAAACTGAAGAATCTGCAGGTCCTGGAGGATTTTTCTGAGGAACAGCAGTCAGTTTAACTGTTCAGAACAAACAAGAAACTGAAAGATAATGAACAACCATCACAACACAAAAAAACAGTCATAGATCATCCAGGTAACCACACACAGTATTAAGAAGCAAGGGTTCCCAAATTTTTGAAGGGGGTTATTTCAATTATTTCAGCTTTTTTTTTTTTTTGGTCTTGTGGACTATATGTAAACATCTGTTATGTAAAATATCTTACTCAGGACAGTACTAAATAAAAAATAACATGCAGTTGTTACGGATAAATATGCAAATGAGCACAAACTGATTCATTAGCGATTAATGCAAATAATCATCTTTATTCAAGAGTGAAACATACTCTAGATAAAGATTAAAAAGCGAACACTGCACTGAATACAAAAAGTAACTTATTACAACATCAGACATTATAAAATCATTATTTAAATGAACTGCAACATGGGAGCTCAATGCAAACCATTTACAAGTCTCAAGCACAATATATGAACAGAGACAGAAAAATTAAACACAGGACGCTCACATTCTCTCTCGCTTTTTTATTCACTCATGCCATAGAGAAGGTTAGTCTCAACAAAGGGAGCTGATTTCTCCTTTGCTGCATCCCCACTTGCAGCAGGCGTTGGACAGTCCCACCACTACATCGCGGCCCTTTCTGTCCACGGTACGCAACGCTTCAAGCACCTCCTCTGAAATAAGAGAGCGTGCGGGCCTGCTGAACACGCCGCCCTCCTGTTCACCTTGTGCCAGTGATGGAAGATTTGAGTCAGTGGCATGCTGGGAGGACAGTGCAGCACCATACAGCCCTGTGCTGTCTGGAGCATTATTGTCATACGAGCTGAATAAGTCCAGTATTTCATCTGTGAAATAAAATAGGTTCATGTAATAGTTTTAAAACAACACATGAATCATTATGGTTTCTGGTGGAGAAAATGGTATGAAACATTAAGTAACACATTGCACTAAACAAGAAATTTCCAAGACTTATAGTGTTTTCTTGTGCAATGCACTCCATGTATCATATTTTTTACAGTTTGAAGAATCTCAAATATATGAAAGTTTTGATTCGTTTTGAACTTATACTCTTACATTTTTGGCGGGTTGATAAGATTTCTTTTATGCTCACCAAGGCTGCTTTTATTTGTCAAAAATACAGTAAAATCAGTAATATTGTGAAATATTATTACAATTTTAAAATAACTGTTTTCTATTTTAAAATATATATTAAAATGTAATTTATTCCTGTGATGTAAAGCTGAATTTTCAGCATCATTCTTCCAGTTTTCAGTGTCACATGATCCTTCAGAAATCATTCTGATATGCTGATTTGCTGCTCAAGAAACATTAATTATTATTATCAATGTTGAAAATCAAATTGATATTGTCTTTAAAGTTTTTACAAAACCTGCTGTAATACTAACCTGTGTTTGTCAAGGAGCGCTTCCATCGAGAGCCTCCGCAGGTGAAGATGACAGCGCGGATGAACTCACGGCCACATAATTTGACTCCGTACGAGGGGCCGTCCAGCGCCTGTACTCCAGCCAGCAGCAGACACACTGCAAGCGCTGTGGTTTTCCACATCATGCTGAGAGCAGATATGCACTGACAGCAGCGGCTGATGTTCAGAAGCTGGTTTCCTGCTGAGCACCCTTTGGTTTTGAAAGCAGGTGCCTGTTTGACGGTGAAGTTCTTTGATTTTTCCCAGGTCCCTGTTCCTGCTTATAAAGAGGTGAGGGCCACTCATGCTCAAACACCCCCCCCCCCCCCCCCCTCCTCCCCCAACCCCAAGCAGGCTCAGGAGTCACAGATAACCCTGTAAGATAGTGGCAGAGACCTTTCTGGTAACAAAAGCATGAGCAGGAAAGGTGAGTGTGTAATTATAAGGGCATTCTGTGACATGTAACACTCTTTCTTCATTTAAAGCGATGAATCATATTTACCATACGACTCATGTCAGGATATTGCTCCATGAACAACAGTGATCTTTACGTGCAGTGATTGAATTAAGATGTCTGTTTTTTTTTTCCCCAACAAATTCTTTGCAGTTAATCTTTATATTTACATTTTTATGCATTTGGCATAAAGCCATGTCTATCTGTTGCTATCATGCTCTATTGTCTGAGCTACAGGGATGCTTTATTATTTTTCAATCACGTGTAATAGTACTGTTAAATTGTTTCATCAGGTTGCCAGATTGACCTGGTGGGTAGTTAAAAAATTTGCACTCGTTTTATCATCCACCAAGTGAAAAAAGTCTAAAATCAATGAGCACAGCTCTCAAAAATTGGTGTCCTGAGTTCACCCGAATGCTTGTTTTACCTTCTTTGCACTTCAATGCATAATTTATTTTTTTCATTTTTTCAGGCGGAGTGATGACTGTGAGGCGTTGAGGTTAAGAGACAAAGGGATGTAGCGAGCATGGCATTTTCAAAGTGTGATAACACAGTCCATTGCACACAAGTGATCTTTGCAACCACGCGGACAAAGGTCACCAATATCCAAAATGACAACAGAATAATGAATTTTTAACGAATGTGATGATATCAATGAAAACAGCATGACATTTCGAGAGACATTAACCACAATATTTGACGTATATCTTTTCCTGCAGGGTGGAGGCCATTTAAAAAATATATATGGGTCATTCTAGAATGAATTGGAACTGCTGTCCCACAACCAAAAAACACATTAAAAAAGCATTCAAATCATAAATGTTAACTAAGATCCTTTTATTATTTATTGAAACCCATAATAATATTTAAACAAACAGTAAGCTTAATATATATAAAATCATCATTTAGTTGGTACTTTTACTTCAGAGGTGGCTGTCCCAAACCCTAACCTCTAAATTTCAACTCAAGAAAATGATATAGAAATAATGTTTGCATTTTATACCATTGTTATTAATTGTTGTATTAATTGTTGTATACAATTGTTAAAAATATCTTTTTGATTCTCATCTCATAGCTATATGCCCTATAAGGCCCCATCCTTTTGAGGTAAATGTGTTCAAAAGTATGAAAAATCTGTGTGTAACTTTAAAGAATGTCACTATCAAACACCATTTTTCTATAAATAAACACATTTTTGGTCATTTTTCCATAACAATTAGTTTGTATATGTGTACAGCTCTTCAGAACCGTGCTAGCTAACCATGTGCTGATTAGCATCTTTGAGCTAGCTTCAAAAGTATCTAAAATTGTCACTTGCGTAACAGTCACAATCAAAACATGTAGTGACATGTTTGGGAAGGGAACTCATAATCCTTCATTTAGGGAAAATAAACAAAATTTAAGTACAGTTAGTACAGCCAATTTTTAGTATTTAAGTATGTTTTAGTAGTGTTTAAGTATGCAAGTCAAAGTTCTGTAATGTGATGTGGTCACTACCAAAACATTACTGTCACTACCGAAAATGTGCAGTCGTGACTGAAACATGGGATGTTTTTTTTTTTAAAAAATAAAGTATATTGAATTATCAGCTAATGAATCCTTTTTTTGAAATAATAAAATCCATTTTCCAACTCCCCTAGAGTTATACAGATGTGTTTTACCGTTTTTGAATCCATTCAGCCAATCTCCGGGTCTGGCGGTAGCACTTTTAGCATAGCTTAGCATAAATCATTGAATCCGATTAGACCATTAGCATCTCACTATAAAATGACTAAAGAGTTTCGATATTTTTCCTATTTAAAACTTGACTCTTCTGTAGTTGCATCGTGTACTAAGACTGGCGGAAAATGAAAAGTTGCGATTTTATAGGCCGATATGGCTAGGAACTATACTCTCATTCCAGCGTAATTAATCCGGCGTGAATTTTATAGTGAGATGCTAATGGTCTAATCGGATGCAATGATTTATGCTAAGCTATGCTAAAAGTGCTACCGCCAGACCTGGCGATCGTCCGAATGGATTCAAAAACGATAAAACACATCTGTATAACTCAAGGGGAGTTGGAAAATGAAACTATTTTCAAAAAAGTGGAGTGTTCCTTTAAGTTTGAAATCAGTATGATCAACTTTATGCCTTTTGCAGAGCAAAATTAGATTCAAAATACAACAAATCTCATAAATCACACTTGAAATATTGTTAAAATGGTAATTGTTATTGATTTACCTCTGAAAGCTTCTTAATAAAATAGAAAAATATATATTTACAAAGAAGATGTAAGCAAAATCTTAATAGGTAAATATAACCCATCTTATTAAATTATATACGACTATGTTTTGGTGGTGACAAATTTGGGGAGAGGACAAATATTCCAAAACTTTTTGAAAATACAATAGTAAATTAACTCCACGATTACTAGAAATGTGTACCTTATACAATTGTACAATTTGCCTACATACAACATTTGTGGAAAATTGTTTCCAGTTCTGACTTTGAACCAATTCTGTAGAATGGCCAATAATATAATATAACAATAATATAATATAATATAATATAATATAATATAATATCATTAATAGCATATATTATTTTAAATGTTATGTAAAAAACACAATTTTTCTACAGATCTATTAAGTTATTCCAAATATATGCAATTCATACAAAAAAGTAATTTGAATACACATTCTACGATGACCTTGATTTTAATTTCATAAATAAAATTAATTAAATTAAAGAATAAAGTTCAAAAGTTTTGGGTTATTTTAACGATCACATATTTTAAGGCATGTTTTGTTTAGGTCAAATGATGTAAAAGTGTGGTTAGTATTAAAAATGTCAAAATATTATATAAGCCTACATTTTGCTGTATCTGGAAGAAAACCCCGTTGGGTTGTGTGTTAAAAGCTCTTATACAACGTGGATTCGGATCAGTTTTCTATAATTTGTTCTGTAATAGTGAAAGTAAACCAGCCAACACGACTGATTTCAGATCAGTACACAAAACCCCGGTTGTCACACTCTGAACGTGAAGCACGGTTATGATTGACACGCTTCAGACGAACCAGGTGCCGCATGTCACATTGCCTCCCTACTTCCACCAATAGCAAGACGCGGCGTTATAGTTATTGTATTCGCTCCAATCAGAACGAAGAAAGGGGGCGGGAACGCAGCGAGTGGGTAGCAACAGTTGCCCGGGTGAGGACGAAGCGCCATAGCCACGGTAGTCGTGGTGACAAGAACCCAGCAACGAGAATCAACAACAACAACAACCCGATTCATTGAAAAAAAGCATATTAAATCAAAAGTACCGCTGGAAAAGTCACTCGGAATAAGAGGTGATTCCGTTTTTTATATTTTATGTGAAGTCACACTGTGTGGAAAACAGAAACAGGTGCGAGGATGATGATATTTTTAGCGTCTATCGATGTGCAATAATCATTATTAGTGAGCGGGATTGCTGAGCGATCGCGTCGTGCGCTAGACAGATGCGTCTCGCAAAGGATAGACATTACCACCAGCCTCAGCAAAAAGCTGCTCGTTGTTATGACGATATACTAGATAGGTTGTACAAAATGGCGGGTGTTGTTTGCAATAATACGTGAGTCTCCATACACATTGCTGGATAGCCACCCATCCGTAGCATTCGGCTAGCGTTGCTATGGAGCCAGGTGTTATAAACGCTGTTGGCATAGTTACACCGACGACCACGTTGACAAACCTGCACTTATCGCTGGATAAACCAGATGCTCTCCTGCTCTTAACCTGTACTGACCACTTGGTGCTTAATGGATATAAAATCATATGAAATATAGCATTCATGTGAGTCAGTGCATTGTAAATAAGATGCAAAGCAGGAAATTTGCTTGCGCAGATACTCAGTCTAAATGTGTGCACGTCCACGAGTAGATTCTTTTGTGCGTTATATATTAAGTAATTCTGTGCTACTTTGTGTTTGCTTTATCAGTATATTTATTTATTGACATTTCTGTTGATTTAATAATAATGCAGAATGGGTGCATAAGCGTATATTTTAGAAGCGTATTGATGAGACATTGGCTGTTAATTCAAGTGAATATTTTATTTCTATAATGCTTTTTATCATATATGTGGCCCTGGACCACAATACCAGTCATATGCTGCACGAATGTGTTTGTAGCGATAGCCAAAAATACATTATAAGGGCCAAAATGATCAATTTTTCTTTTATGTCAAAAATCATTAGGATATTAAGTAAAGATCATGTTCCATGAAGATATTTAGTAAATTTCCTGCCTTAAATATATAAAAAAATTTCACGAGTAGATTCTTTTGTGCGTTATATATTGAGTAATTCTGTGCTACTTTGTGTTTACTTTACCAATATATTACTATAATGATTTTTATTATATATGTGGCCCTGGACCACAATACCAGTAATATGTTGCACGGATATATTTATAGCGATAGCCAAAAATACATTGTAAGGGTCAAAATGATAAATTTTTCTTTTATGTCAAAAATCATTAGGATATTAAGTAAAGATCATGTTCCATGAAGATATTTAGTAAATTTTCTACCTTAAATATATTAAAAAATTTCACGAGTAGATTCTTTTGTGCATTATATATTGAGTAATTCTGTGCTACTTTGTGTTCACTTTACCAATATATTTATTTATTGACATTTCTATTGAATTAATAATGCATAATGGATGTGTCAGCATATATTATATAAGCCTATTGATAAGCCAGTACCTGCAAATTTATGTATATAATACATTTTTGGTTTTATTGTTGCGCATTTTATTATATATTAGATTGTTATATGTCTTTAGTATAATTATTGTGATGTTATATAAATATTTGTGTTCGTATAACTGTGTTTTTGTTTATATTAACAAGTAATGCATGACAAAACAAGCACAACAAATTCGTAAGATTCATGACTGAAATTCAGATTCACAAATTCATAAGATATGTGACCCTGGACCACAAAACCAGTCATAAGGGTCAATTTTTTGAAATTGAGATTTACATATCATCTGAGAGCTGAATAGATGAGCTTTCCATTATTTTCCAATATTTGGCCGAGATACAACTATTTGAAAATCTGTAGTCTGAGGGTGCAAAAAAATCAAAATATTGAGAAAATCGCCTTTAAAGTTGTCCAAATATAGTTCTTGGCAATGCATATTACTAATCAAAAATTAAGTAATGATATATTTATGGTAGAAAATTTACAAAATATCTTTACCTAGTATCCTAATGATTTTTGGCATAAAAGAAAACCCATACAATGTATTGTTAGCTATTGCTACAAATATACCCGTGCTACTTAAGACTGATTTTGTGGTCCAGGGTTACATTTCAGAACATAAAAAAAGGCATGCAAGCTTGATTTGAGGATTGTAGTATAACAGAAATTTACAGTAACAGTAATGAAGTAAATTAGTTCTGACACTTTGACATTGATATTGGGTAGATGCATTACAAATTCTGGGAACTATACTGCCTATTTTTTATTTAATTGTAATTATTATTTTTGAAGTCTTACTTTGTGTTCTTGACAATGGTGTGTGCCCTCATTCATTTGCAAGCAGTGATCAGGTTACTGGTAACAGGACACCAAACGCTCTGCCCTTACCTTCCCTCCTCTTCTTTTTGCTGGCCCAACAATGGTTGTAGTCTTTAGGGCTTTCCTGGAGCTGTAGGTTTGTGCCAAAGTGGTACTTAGCAAATGTGATTAGTGATAATAATGAAAACCCATCTAACTTTGACAGTGTTATTAGCTATGGCAAACAATAATACTTTAGTATTACTGGTCACACTTAGACCTTTTACATCTGTGCATAACTCATCCTACACTACTGATGATTTAATGGCAATGGTGATTTGCTACACCTAGCGAATTATGAAATAAAAAAAAATGACTGGACGACTCTCAAATGTGCTTGTTTCTGACTGGTCATTTGTGTCATTGGAGGACTGATATTCCCCAGTAGTGGCTTTCATCAGTAGCAATGCTGAATAACAGACTGGTCATCTAGTTATCTGAGGCCAGTTATGCTGGTTAGGCATATGCTGGTTAGGGATGTTTTGAAGCATGGCAGCTGGTTTGAGCTGGTTACGAGCTGGTCCTGAGCAGTAGCTAGTTGCTTAGGACCAGCTTATGACCAGCTCATAAACACCTTATAACCAGCTCAAGACCATCTTAAACCAGCTCATGAACAACTAAGGACCAGCTTAAACCAGCTGCCATGCTTCAAAACACACCTAACTAGTATATGCTGTTTTTTTTCAACAGGGACTAATATGTCTCTCGCATCACACCGCTAACTTGCTCTCATTTCATCCAAATGCAGCTTGTGTTTCATTTATTGACTGTATTGAAAATGAATTTGGAGAACTGTAGTATTAATTGTGCTGTAATATTGTTGTAGTGTTTATCTTGTTGCCAGGATGATTACTTTGCATATTTCTAGTGAATTATAACAAAATAAACATATGGGATTTTAAAACCGTTTTAACTCAAATCAGTGCTTCATGTAAATGTAAATATTAATTTGGTGAAAATCTGTGTAATAATTGACCATATGCACAGAGCGTTCTTTAGAACTTCAACATAATGATAAGCCAGCTCGTAAACTTCCGGTGAAGCACATTATATATGTACTATATATAAGTGGTGACTCTTTAAACTCCTCTCCTGCCTCGTTCTTATCAGAAATTGAGAAAAATAATAACTGCAACGTGAATAATGATAGCGGCATGAACGTTCAGTTTCATGTTCTATAACATGAATTGTCTATAACAACATATAAAAAGCCTGGAAATCCCAGAAGGCTACCATGACACATAGTTTACACATTTAAATGCTGACAGCTAAACACTATCATAACTGTTTAGGCTAATGTTAGCTAGCTAGCGATGCTTCTCTTCAAGGACATCTTAATAGTATTCTTGATAATCAATAACTTTCCTTCATAGTCATGAACACAATTTTAAAATCTCGTAATATTTTAAAGCCTTTTTTATTTTTCAACTCTACAGCTGTGCAGTGAAATTCACTTCAAAGATTCACTTTTCATTAATAAAGACGAGATGAAAAAATGTCCTTTCATGGAAAACAACTTTTTAAAATGAAAATGACATGAAATAACCCTTATTACCAGAAAATGGCAGAAGAGGATTACTCATTGGCCTCAGCTGCCATTTCAACTCCCTAGTTTTTTCAGTTTTGATTTTCGATTTATTATAAAATGACTAGTATAACAAATTTTAGTACTTTTACCTCATTTAAGTATATTGTATAGCAAATGCAGAAAGTCAATAAAATAAATAAATAAATAAATAAATAAGCTCAGACACAAACATATATAGTTTACTACAAATTATAAGTTAAATATTAATGGTATAAGAATTAAATAATGCATTCAATATGAATCAATATAAATTTGAAATATTTTTCATTTAATTTAATAACTACATCTTTTAAGTTTTATCTCGAACTGTCAAAGCTATTAAAAGCCTATATTCAACCAACACAAACTTGTTACTGGTGTAGTTTTGTTACTCTGAATCATTTAATGTACAGCTCTGTTTTTGACATTGGCTTGTCAGATGTTTAGTTCGGTTATTACTGTCAATCATAGCAATGACTCACGCATACTCGCGCATTTACTCGCATAATTTTTTACACTCGCATTTGTCATTCTTAAAATGGTATACATGGACGTTTGGTCCTCTTAGACAAACAAAACATTTCTTCGAATTGCGAATGGATTATGTAGAGAAAACAAGCAATGGACACTCCTATTACGTCACAGTACAGTTGACAGGAAATGACTGAGCTGGCTTGTCTAAGACAAGGAAGTAATCCGTGCATATGGTCAGTTGGTTTGACTGCATTATTCCTTAAAAGTTTCATCTTGTTTGTTCAGAACCGTTATATGTGGCAAGTCACTTTGTAATAAGTGACATAATAGACATTAAAGAATCAGTTCACTCCTGAATTAAAATTTCCTGATAGTTTACTCCATGTCATCCAAGATGTTCATGTCTTTCTTTCTTCAGTCAAAAAGAAATGAAGGTTTTTGAGGAAAAAACATTCCACGATTTTTCTCCATATGGTGGACTTTAGTGAGGATCAACAGGTTGAAGGTCCAAATTGCAGTTTCAATGCAGCTTCAAAGAGTTCTACACGATCCCAGCTGAAGAATAAGGGTCTTATCTAGCAAAACAACTTGTAATTTTCTAAAAAAGAAACATTTTTATGCTTTTTAATCACAAATGGTCATCTTGCACTGGCTCTGCGATGCGCGTCTATGACTTTGCCTTAAGTAATCACATTGGATCAAACGCGGTTAGTTCTTTGCCGGTGTACTTCGGTTCAAAAAGGTTCTCTAACTCCTCTAACTTCAAAATCGCCTGACATTGTTGTTTTACAAGGAGCATTTGACGTTCACTTTGTAAACACTCAGTGTCACTGCCTCCGCCTACGTCACGCATGACCTTTCCAATGTGACTATGTAATGTGTAAGTTGTGGTGGATGCAGAGCAAGCGCAAGACGGCCAGGCGTTTGTGGTTAAAAAGCATTTAAATTTAGAATTTTTTTTTTTAAATGGCCAATTGCTTCATTAGGTAAGACCCTTATTCCTTGGCTAGGATTGTGTAGAGCCCTTTGAAGCTGCACTGGAACTGCAATTTGGAACTTCAACCCATTGATCCCCCTTGAAGTCCACTATATGAAGAAAAATCCTGGAATGTTTTTCTCAAAGCCCTAATTCTTTTCAACTGGAGAAGGAAAGACATGAACATCTTGGATGACATGGGGTGAGTAAATTATCAGGAAATTTAAATTCTGGGGTGAACTAATCCTATAAAACAGTTGTTATTGCAGAATAAACCCCTGAAATGGTGATTTAAACCCAGACGCATGGCGTTATAATGTAATTATACCTTACCTGTTATATTAAAGGCATCTGTTACCTTAGCAATCCACCAAAATTCACCTTCTCCAATCATACAACTGCATTATAATGTAGTTTTCTATTTTCTTTTGTTTATTACATTGTATATGTTATCATGCAAAGCTGTGATTCTCTTTTATTGCATTCAGTCCAGGGTAACCCAATGGCAACTCCAGCGTATGTGAGGGAGCTGCAGCAGACCTCCCAGCCTCAGGGAGGCGGCGTGACTCCCACACCAGGCCAGGCTGCCACTGTGACGGCAGCTCCCCAACAATTCCTGGCTGAACTTCAAACAACAGGGGCCACGCCTTCAGCAGCCCCGCCCACCGACCAGACCACGCCCCCTCCCTCACAAGCACAGAAGAGCCAAGCAATCGCCCAGGCACCGCCCGCACAAGCCCCGCCCACACAGACTCAATACGTCACAGCTGAGATTCAGAGCTCACCTACACAGTCCAGCAGTCAGAATACACCACAGTACATCGTTGTCACAGTTACAGGTAAGAGTCAGTAAACATAAGAATGAATAACATGCAATAGACCTTTTTCCTGAATTAACAATGAGTGCCAACATTACGAATTCTAACTTCCGATTGGATGCTCTTCTGTTCCGGTCTCCATAGCAACCCATTAAAATAGCGTCCATGTAGCTAACGTTGACAGCTTCGTCGCATTCAGGAAAAAGCTTTGTGACTTCCGCATTCAGGAAAAAACGTCTATAGTCTCTGCTCAGAAAAAAATGACATATTATTCCTGTAGCACAAACAGAAGAGCATGAAGCTAGCAGCTCCAAAGTCATATGATTCCTAGAAAAAGCATTAATAAAATGTGTATCTTGAATGCAATGCAGGTCACATTGGATAAAACATCTGTAAAATGAGCAATATCAGTAATGAATTGCTAAACAAGTACATTCTTGCCTAGAAAACTCTTAAACTCTTAAAAGTATTATTTATGAAATTATAGTGGATTTAGGTGGCCGCCATAACACTCGCTGTGAGAAATACCTCAAGCGGAGTGGCACCAATGGTGAAACGTTGGAGTGCTGATATCACTAGAATATTGCACTCCTCTCAGCCAATCAGATTTGAGGATGAGAAAGAACTGTTGTATAAGTATTAACATACTTCTTTTTCTCCATGCTCCTTCCTGTAGAGGGTTCTCTTCATTCCAGTGACTCTGTGTCAGATTCTAGTCCTCCTGCTGCTGTAGTTCAGACTGGAGTTCCCACACAGGTGGTGCAACAGGTGCAGACCGCCCAACAGGTAACACTAACCCTAAACCCTAACACTCTGTGTCCAAATATATAAGACATCTGCACCAACACTCACCTAAATAAGCACAACTTTGGGGATAGTTCACCCAAAAAAGAAAATTCTGTCATTAATTATTCACCCTCATGTCGTTCCAAGACCCGTAAGACCACAAATTAAGATATTTTTGATGAACTCCCTGAGCCAGAAACGTAGTAAGGACATCGGTTAAAACAGTCCATGTGACATCAGCTACTTTCCTGCCTATGGAGAGTCAGAAAGCTCTCGGATTTCATCAACAATATCTTAAAGGAGAAGTTCACTTCCAGAACAAAAATTTACAGATAATGTACTCACCCCCTTGTCATCCAAGATGTTTGTGTATCTCTTTCTTCAGTCGTAAAAAAAATATGTTTTTTGAGGAAAGCAGTTCAGGAATGTTCTGCATATAGTGGACTTCAATGGTCCCCCAAGTTTGAACTTCCAAAATGTAGTTTAAATGCAGCTTCAAAGGGCTTTAAACGATCCCAGCCGAGGAAGAAGGGTCTTATCTAGCGAAATGATCGGTTATTTTCTAAAAAAAAAATTGCAATTTATGCACTTTTTAACCTTGAATGCTCATTTTGTCTAGTTCTGCATTGTGCATGTGTAGTCTCTGCATTTCTGGGTCAATACAGTTAGGGTATATTGAAAAACTCCCATCTCAACTTCAAAATCGCCCTAAGGGCATTTGACCTTCTTTGGATGTTCACTTTGTAAACACTGTGTCGGTACTTCTCCAGCGATGTAGGGCAATTTTGAAGTTGAGGGTGAAAATGAGATGGGAGTTTTTCGACATACCTAACTGTCATAAACAGGAATACACACAGTTCGGCAGAGCTAGACCAAGACAAGCATTTGAGGTTATAAAGTATATAAATTGTCTTTTTTTTTTTTTTTTTTTTTTTTTAGAAAATAACCATTTATTTTGCTAGATAAGACCCTTCTTCCTTGGCTGGGATTTACAGCCCTTTGAAGCTGCACTGAAACTGCATTTTGAAAGATCAAACCCGGAGGCACCATTGAAGTCCATTTCTTCATGACTTAAGAAAGAACGACATGAACATCTTGGATGACAAGGGGGTGAGTACATTATCTGTTCTAGAAGTGAACTTCTCATTTAATTTGTGTTTCAAAAGATGGACAAATGTCTTACAGGTTTGGAACAGTATGAGGGTGAGTAACTAATGACAGAATTTTCATTTTTGGGAGAACTAACCCTTTAAGGGTTAAATCAAGAAATGACTGAACATATACACTACTAGCTCAGATGCACTGCATTAATCAAAAGTGACTGCATAATTCAGCTTTGCTATAACTTGAATAAATTACTACTCAAATAGAAAACTATTCTTTTAAATTGTAATAATATTTCATAATATAACTTTGGTGAATAAAAGATAATTCTTTCAAAAACAAAAAAAAAACTTTCATATCTAAATTTTTCATAGAATTTTGATCAAATTCAAGGTCATGATACCACGAATATCTGTACATGAATAAAGAAAGCAATCAAGGTCATGTGTTTTAGTATGTGAATGTCTTGAATGATTAAAAACCATGACTTTAAAGTTTTTAATATAATGCATGATAATTCACATATTTTTGACCTGTCTTGTAACACATAAAAATACAGAACTGTACAAATCCAGAAACTTTCTTTCATATTAAATGCTTTTTTTCTCTTTCTTCAATATGGTCTAATTAAATTAGATTTCATCAGATTGGAAGAAGTCTTGTTGAAGCTTAGAAAACTGGGAGAGGATTTTTAAACACCTGGGCCTCTGTCAGACCACAGATGGAGCAAATTCAGCACTGCTTGTTGTTTGAGTCTGTTTGAGCTTTGTAGAACAGCAGTTCTTAGAAAAAGCATCGCCCCGCAGTCCTCAAGCGAACGAGACATGACGATTGAGGGTTTTTGCTGTTGTCAGCCACCACAAAAACCCTGAACAACACCTAGCATTAATGGGAGGTCACCAGAGGAAACCACTGCTCTCAAAAAAAAAAAAAGACTACATTTTAAATGCGTTAAAGACACATTGGTAGTTTCACAGTTCTGCTGGAATGTCCCACAAATTCTGGTAAACATGTATAGAGCTAGATAACCTTTTCTAAAGATTAACAACTATACATCCATAGGAGAGCAACTGTATGTCTAAGTGTAGTGATACAGACCTCCTTGTAATGATCCACATCACTTAAAATCCAAAAATTAAAATTTCCTGATAATTTACTCACCCCATGTAATCCCAGATGTTAATTTTTTCTTTCCTCAGTCAAAAAGAAATGAAGGTTTTTAAGAAAAACATTCCAGGATTTTTCTCCATATAGTAGACTTCAATGGGGATCAACAGATTGAAAGTTCAAATTGCAGTTTCAATGCAGCTTTAAAAGGCCCTACGCAATCCCAGCTGAAGAGTATGGATCTTATCTTGCAAAACGATCTGTCATTTTCTAAAAAAAATAAACATTTATATAATTTTTACCTACAGAGTGGTTGTGTTTTGGCTAGAAAGTTCACATTTCCCAATAGCATTCTAGAAATACACTATCCACAGTAAGCTACGCTTTATTTATCCAGAAGTAGAAGCATCTGAAAACAGGAGGGTTACTGAGGTAAAGTGAGTGGTATTCAGGTTAACATGTGATCTCCACATCTCTGCCCCAAATAAATTTTATTAGGCCACTGATATGACTGGAGCCTTTATCTCATTTTAAACACAAGTGCTATTCATTTCTTTCGGGGTAAGCTTTTTAATGAGTAAAAATACTAAGTTGAGTGTGTGAGAAGCTTCGTTCTGTAACTTCCTTGACATACACCCATGCAAAGCATTAGAGCTGCAAGCCATGACCCAGTTTAGCTAAATTAGATTGTGGTTTGCCATTCTCGCTTGTTCAGGGAGCTAATGTTATTTTATTTTTTTTCCCTGTAATCTATTAACAGAGGTCAGTGGTTCAAGCCACATCTCAGACAACGAAAACAGAGCCAGGCACCCAGCTGAATGTCACCAGCCTACAATCTGTGCACCTGACACAAGAGGTGAGCTTTCTCACTTATATAAATGTGTGTTATTATGTCAGTGAAGACTGGCTTTGCAGTCAAATTGATACTGTCTCTCTTTAAAATGCATTTTATGTGACTCACATTTCATTTTCTAATGTTCACAGTCATGTCATCTTGAATGTATTGCATTAAAGGAATAGTTCATCCAGAAAAAGTGGCTTGACTATTCCTTTAATGCAAAATTCACAAAGTCATCTAACCCTCTGACGGTTGCTTTCAGAGCCCTTTTCTCAGACAGAGAGGAAGTGTTGCGCAGAGAGAGAGTGAAGTGAGGAAACAGAGACAGATAGAAGACTGGTTGGAGTGTAGGCCAGCAGTAGTACTACTAGAGAAAAGCACTAACCCGTTTGGAGGCAGTTTATCTTATGCATCTGTTAGTGGAGGTTTGCTGGATTGCTCATCCTGTTTCCCCCCATCTCTACCCGTCGCCTATTCACCCGTCACCTTCTCCCTACAAGTCATGCCAGTGGGCTGGGAGACAGACACGGTCTCCTACACCTCTGCGCCTGTGCCAGATGTGCAGTCTTACCTCTATGAGATGCCCTCTACCCATAGTGTAGGTGACTAGTGTAGGTAAAGCTGTGGTCAGTCAGTGATAGTGAGTTGACTGTGTTGGATCATTTAGTGCAGTGATTTCCAACCTAGGGTCTGTGGGATTTTCAAAAACAGTGAATATATAATATACACAATATTGTTCAAATATTTTGGGGTTGGTATGATTTTGTAATGTTTTTGAAAGTCTTTCTATGTGTATTAAGACTGTATTTTTTTTTTATTAAAAATACAGTAAAACAGTAATATTGTGAAATATGATTACAATTTAAAGTAACCGTTTTCTATTTTAATATATTTTAAAATATAAATTATTTTTGTGATTCAAAGCTAAATTTTCAGTGTTGTTACTCTAGTCTTCAGTGTCACACGATCCTTCAGAAATTATTCTGACATGCTGATTGTTATGAGTGAATTTTTGGTAGTTTCCATTACTTTAATAATAATGATAAATGCTACCCAGTGTAATATGAGTTAAATGAACATATTTCTGGGTTTGCTGTTGAGGACAAGTTCTTGCACTGTACTGCTGAGGATGTTTTTTGGAGGGTACATAAGACTAAAAGGTTGGGAAACACTGATTTAGTGCACTGAATGTGGCTGCAGTCATGTTTTCTTATTTATTGCAGAAATGTGATTGTATCAATTTGCCTTCTGAATTTGTGTATTAATATACGTGCCGCAGGTACAGCAGCAGCTCCAACAAGTGCCAGTCCAGCATGTGTATACTAACCAGGTGCAGTATGTTGAAGGAGCGGATGCGAACTACACCACCAGCACCATGTAAGTATTTACAGGAACTAACACTCAGCCCCATTTCTGTGCACGTATGCTGGATCAGCTATTTGGCTTTTCATGCTATACATACTTTCTGAGTTAACAGCTAGCTCTTTGTTAAAGCCACTGTCAACCATGGGTGAAGCTAAGCTTCACACTTGTATTTTAAGAAAGGATTAGCACTGCCTTTTGCTGCAGAATAGGAATATCAATTGTGGTGTCAAAAGTTGAGGTCAAAAGTTTACATAAACCTTGCAGAATCTGCAAAATGTGAAGTATTTTACCAAAATAAGAGGGATCATACAAAATGCATGTTATTTTTTATTACTGACATGAATAAGATAGATAGCAGTAAAAAAAAAAAAAAAAGTAATAAAAAAATGACCCCGTTCAAAAGTTTACATACACTTGATACTTAATACTGTGTTGTTACATAGAGGACCATCAACTGAGTTTTTTTTTGTTTAGTGATAGTTGTTCATGAGTCCCTTGATTGTCCTGAACAGTTAAACTGCCTGCTGTTCTTCAGAAAAATCCTTCAGGTCCCACAAATTGTTTTTCAGCAATTTTGTGTATTTGAACCCTTTCCAACAATGACTGTATGATTCTGAGATCAGTCTTTTCACACTGAGGACACTGATGCTTCAGAAGGAAAAATGATACATTAAGAGCCAGGGGTTTAAAATTTTGAACAGAATAAAGACATTTTAAGTAAGACAATTAAAGTACATTTTTTTTATTTTGCCTAAATATCTTTTTTTTTTCATTTAGTACTCCCCTTCAGAAGCTACAGAAGATACTTATATGTTTCAAAAAAAAGTTACATGTACCCTGATCTTTAAATTCCAAAAGATTTCACCTCCAGCTCTTAATGCATTGTGTTTCCTTCTGAAGCATCATTGAGCGTTTGAACCTTCTGTAATAGTTGCATATGAGTCCCTCAGTTGTCCTCAGTGCAAAAAGATGGATCTCAAAATCATACATCTCGCACAGATCCATCTTTTCGAGAACAACAGGGGGTGAAAACTTTTGGAATTTAAAGATCAGGGTACATTTAACTTTTTTTGTCTTCTGGGAAACATGTAAGTGTCTTCTGTAGCTTCTGAAGAGGACTACTAAGTGGAAAAAAAAATGATATTTAGGCAAAATTAGAAAAATCTTTATTCTGTTCAAAAGTTTACACACCTGGCTCTTAATGTATTGTTTTTCCTTCTGGAGCATCAGTGAGTGTTTGAACCTTCTGTAATAGCTGCATATGAGTCCCTCAGTTGTCCTCAGTGTGAAAAGATGGATCTCAAAATCATACAGTCATTGTTGGAAAGGGTTCAAATACGCAAAAATGCTGAAAAACCAAAGAATTTGTTGGACCTATAAGATTTTTCTGAAGAACAGCAGGCAGTTTAACTGTTCAGGACAAACAAGGGACTCATTAACAATTATCACTAAACAAAAAAAACAAACAAAAAAAAAACAGCTGTGGATCATTCAGGTAACAGCACAGTATTAAGAAGTGTATGTAAACTTTTGAACGGGGTCATTTTTATAAATTCAACTATTATTTTCTCTTGTGAACTATATGTAAACGTCTTTTATGTAAAATAATATCTTTTTAAAGTCAGTACTAAATAAAAAAATAACATGCATTGTGTATGATCCCTCTTATTTTGGTAAAATAATTAACATTCTGCAGATTCTGAAAGGTGTATGTGAACTTTTGACCTCAACTGTATACAGTGTAAAACAATGCTGTGCTTGTTTAAAAACAGACAGCCATCTATAAACTGTCATTAAATGAATAGCTAATAATAAACAGTTAAAGCAGTTTTCAAATCTCAAAACTACTTAAATATCAGGTTAAATATCAACAGTTTTAATGTTTTAAAGTTTGAAAAGCAAAAGGTAGTAAAAGTTGTTATATTTAATTATTATTCAATGCAGAATCCTAACCCTCTTCATTTTCTCCCAGTCGTTCCAGCAGTTTCCCGTACACAGAGACCCCTCTGTATACTCAGACCACTGCTGGACAGTACTATGAGACCACCCCTGCCTCTGGTTCTGAGGCCACGTCCCCCGGCACCCCTCTCACCGTCTCCGTGACCACAGGATCCCCCGGGGTGTCCATGTTTGTGGCGGGGACGGGGCAGATCGTGGCCAATCCCACAACAGCGGCAGGGGGCGGAGTCACAGCTGTAGTGGCAGCCACTGGGACGGCGGCGAACGGTTCTGGAGAATCCGGAAGCGAGGCTAACGGTAGCAGCGGGAGCTACGTGATTCAGGGCGGCTACATGCTGGCCGGCAGCGGGACCGGCAGCAGCGGAAACGGTCACGGTTATCCGCACCCCACCCGTGCCTCTCCGGCCACCGTGAGTATAAATGAAGGCGAGGACAATAGCGTGCCGTCGGCAGACAAAAAGGTATGACGACAGCAGGGGCGGGGCTTAATTGTCACTCATCGCCACTCACAGATTCCCCCCTCTTCCCGCCACCCAAATGAATTGAAACGCATGGTGATCTCATCGCTCCACATGTCAGAGAGCACAGTGATACTTCCAAGTCCAATTTTTTTAATTTTCTTTTATTCCATGAAGGAAAAAAGCCATCAGATTGACTTGTCGGGAACAGCATGCCATTTCAATGACGACACATGTCCAGTTGACATGTAGCTTTTCAGTGGTGCTTGTTAAGGCTTTCACTGTGCTGTCGTATTCATTGCTGAAAACATTATTAATTCAGTCATAACCATATTCATAATATCCATGAGAGACAGATGGCCTTGTGTTCAACATGTTCCTATAGTCAGCAGCCTTCCAGTTTTGCTGCACATTCTATTGCAAAACTCTTTTAGTTACGGATTGAGCCATTTTATTGATTTAGTATTTCATTGCATACTCGTCTTGTATGCCACGGCACGCAGAAACAGTTGTCGAGAGGCATACAGAGCTGTGAAAAAGTGTTTGCTACTGATTTTCTGTATTTTTGCAAATTTATCAGATTTACAACCAAAACATGTGGATGCATACAGTCCAAGTTTGGAGTCTGTAAACATATATATATATATATTTAAAATAATGCTTTTACTCAGCAAGGATGCATTTAAATGTCCAAAAGTAACAGTAAAAACATTTATTATCTTACAAAAGATTTCTATTTCTAATAAATGCTGCTGTTTTGAACTTTCTGTTAATCAGAGAATCCTAAAAAAAAAAGTATAAAGGTTTTTGCAAACATATTAAGTAGCACAGCTGTTTTTAACATTGATAACAATAATAAATGTTTCTTGAGCAGCAAATCATTAGAATGATTTATGAAAGATCGTGTGACACTATAGACTGGAGTAGTGATGCTGAAAATTCAGCTTTGTATCACAGGAATAAATGACATTTTAAAATATTCTTAAATAGAAAATATATATTTTAAATTTATAATATTATTTCACAATATTACTGATTTCACTGTATTTTTAATAAAATAAATGTAGCCTTACTGAGAGACTTCTTTCAAAAACATGAAAAAAATCTGACCCAAAACAGTTGACTGTTAATATGCATAAAAGCCATCCCTACTGAACAGTTCTGCTTTTGATTCAACTGTTGGTATACTTCTGCACACTTTCATCATTGTAGAACTGAAACCTTGAACTCCAAAGAAATGCAAGACTGTAAACTGTTTTCGTTTTACCATCCAACTATATGCTCACATCTATATAAAATACAAAGAAATGTGCATAAACTCAGAAATTCAGACAAAGACGTATTCACAGCACTGTATGTTTTTATGAAGCTGTCAGAATAACAATGTTAATATGTAGACATTGCTAAATAAAGCCATTCATTGCAAAATCAAGGGCGTTTAAAGTCAACATAAATTTACAATCCACTGCAAACTCACATTTCAGGTTTGAAACAACTACTCCTGTCCAACATCGTTTTCCACTTGAATATTTTCTTTCACTTCAAATTGAACCAAAATGTTAGTGAATGTAGTTGCTGTTGACTTTAAATGATTTACACTATGCATGAGTGTGTACTTGTGCATGTGCGGTGTCTGCATGCAAAGGAATATGCACGAATATGCATTTGCGTGTTGTCTGTCTTAGGACATCTTTTAGCCTGGGCTCTCTGTCTGAGTGTGTATGTGGCTGTGTGTGTGTCTTATCCCGGCAGCTGTCCTCTGGCCCTCAGGTGCAGTGGTTGTTGGATAATTATGAGACAGCGGAAGGGGTGAGTTTGCCCCGGTCTACTCTCTACTGCCACTACCTGCTGCACTGTCAGGAGCAAAAGCTGGAACCCGTCAATGCGGCATCCTTCGGAAAACTCATCCGCTCTGTGTTCATGGGGTTGAGGACCAGGCGCCTGGGCACACGGTAAGTGACACGTCACATGACGTACTTTCTAACTGGTAGTGCTCAGTTCATTGTAGTGAATCAATTAATTCAGGGAATTTGTTTTTCCAAACTCAAGTAAAATGTATTATTGATTATAAAGTGGAGATCAAAATTAGAGAACGATCTACAAATACTTGATTTTTTTCTGAAACATTGTTCATTTTCATCGCTCAAAATTTGAAGGAATATTAGCTGTAGGTATACTTGTGTTCTTCTAACATGTTTGACAAAATGTTCAAGGCATTTCAACAAAAACCTTTATTTTGTGGAAAACACAGTCATCAAACTTAGAGAACAGTAACCACTGTAGCACAAAAGAAGATTGCAACTAAAATCTTGGAGGGTTACAGCTGTCAGAAATTAAAGGAAGTGTAAAGTTCCTTGCTTTGAATGACTTCAGCACATCTGCGGCCACAGGACATCACTAGTTTCTCACACTGCGCTGGTGTGATCTTGGTCCGCTCTTATTCCACTCTCTTCCATAGTTTGATAACTGTAGTGCGTTTCTTAGCCATAACTTTGTCGCCAAGGATTTTCCAGAGTTTAGATCAGACTCTGGACCGGCCATTTCTTTATTTCAGTGTTAGCTGAAATAAAGAACTGCTTTAGCTTCAAGGAACTGCTTTACCTTTTTTGAAGTGTGGCATTGTCTTGCATGGAAATTGCGGCTGATTGGGAGATGCTTGCAGGGAAGGAACTGCATCTTGCTGAAGGTAGTTTGCATTCACTCTGTCATGTAGCTGTAAAAGAGCTCACAAACCATGACACTTCCTCCTTCACCTTTCACCAACTTCTTTACCAACACATTCTCACCCCCAACTCGTCACGTATTGGTTAGGACTATTTGGCGTCACTTTTTGACGCACAGGGTACCCCCTTAGCGTCATTTTTCGACAGGGCCCTCCCTTGCTTTAAATATAAAACGCTTGGCGTCAATATGCTGACGCGAAAGGCACTGGGAATTTGATCAAAGGTCAAATTATTTATTGGGTGATCATTTTGCCATTTTTGCATATATGTTGGGATGTGACCTTTCAATGTAAACAGTCACAACAGTTTTATTTACATTACACTACACATTTATGAGCACATAACCAAACCCCTGTCCCTAAACCTAACCAACTGTCAAATAAAACACAGGGTATAACAGGCAAATACAACTACAGTCATAATTTATTCAAAAAAATATTAGTATTCCAAGTCTTCTAAGGCAAAACGATTGATTTCTGAGAGGAACAGACGCGATTGGCGTCTCTGTCTGCGGTAAAGCTCATCCTGTGTGCTGCGAATTCAAAAAATGGCGGCAGAAGAAATGGTTGTGAAATGCCATTGGCTCTTATGTTGCTCATGATTGCGTTATGCTAAACACTTTTGGGAGTATCTTTTTGAAGGAGATGTGAGCGCGTTAAGGGAGCAGGATCATTTTCAGCGAAAAATTGTTGGCGGCAAACAACTGAAAATAATGGAGGACCCTGCACATCGAAAAGTGACGCTAAAGGGGTACCCTGTGCGTTAAAAAATGACCCTAAAGTGCTCCTGACTCCTGACTAAGCGTCAATATGTGATGAGTTGGGAGTGAGAACATGTTGTCTTTACACACTTGGGCTTCAGTCTTTTCTCAGTTTGACGCTGAAGAAAATATTTCCCATGAGACCTAAATAAATTAAACTTGCTCTCATCACTAAAGTGAACTTTGGACCAGTTCTCCTCTCTCCATACAACATGCTCCTCAGTAAAGGTGGGGTTTCGTCATTGCAGAGTGAACTTTCAACCTCACTTCTCTTAAATGTGCCAAGACAGATCCTTACCCTGTTTAGCACTGAACTGGCAAGCAATTCCAGCTGCAGTGCTGAACCGATTCTCCACTGAGAGTCTCTGCATTATCCTTTCTTCTCATGCACTTGTCTTACATGGACGGCCAGCCTTTTTGTAGGACTTGAATTAATTAGTGTCATTGTAAACCTGCAGTATTCATGAAATCATAATTTTGGGATGGCCAATTTCTCTTGCAATAGCTGAAAGGGTCATCTCTTTAACCTTCATCTGGACAACCTCCTGTCGCAGGGTTTCAGTCACCTTAGAGCGGCCCGCGATCTTGCAATCTTAACACCCGCCAGATTAACACCAGTAACTTGGAGGTATCTGTAAGTGTTCTCTAATTTTGAGCAGTTCTTTTTTTTAAATATCTCATTTAAGGTTCTTTTTTATATTTACTGTGCTTCAGAATACAATTCATTTATAAAATATGCTTAAAAAACTGCCCTTCTACTCCTGTTAGGATAACCTTAAATAGGCCCAAGCAGTGGCCGTGTTATTTAGGAAATGTATAGGTTGCTTTCTAATTCCTATCAACACTGTATATTCAAATCAGATTGACTGAGTCATTTAAAAAATGTTGGATCATAAGAGTGGTTCACTCACAAACATTGTCACACTAAATTATTGTGGAATACATTACATATATATATTTGCGGTAATGCCAGCATATATATATGCCTGCTTCCATGCTACAATGGGTCCCCATTTGCTCAGGATGTGATCCTCCTAAATGGTCTAGAAACAACGTAACTGTTGACTTTCTTCTTCTCTATAATAATTTAGCCATTTTGGGAAATGAGCATGATTAAACATATATTGTGGAGTCGAATCTGGGTCGAGGCAGACTATAATTTCTTACAGTCCCCTCTTTGATGCTCTTGGCCTGGAAGAAGCATCACATCCACTCCCTTATACAGATTACACCTCCCTTCCTGGGTAGTTGCCCAGTGGCGGTGAAGCCCTGGCTTAGGTCGTTCCCTTATGGCCATAAGAGAATCTTACCCGTCTTTGGTTATCGCTTCATCCAATTAGGCAAAATTATCATAGACTTTTTCTAAAATTTGGCAAAATGACACAGACATTTTCTTTTGGTTTGGGAGAGGAGAACATGAGAACCATAACAGCAAAAGGAATTATGTAAATGTACTAAACATTATCACAGTACAAACATAGGCAAAAACCAATCAGTACCATAAAGTATGTGTGTGTTTGTTTGTGTGTGTGCGCAAGTGTGTGCAAGTGTGTTATGTGTGTTCTTTCACATACATTCCATCCCTTTTATCAGTGTGAACATCCTTTGTCCACATGTGTGCATTCATTAGACAATAATATTGTATCAATAATATTTGTCTTTCTAGTGTCATGTGCTTTGTGTCCGTTCTCTTAGTGTGGACACCCTTTATCCACATGTGTGCCTTCAGTAGACAATAATATATTTTCTGCATTTGAGTATGCATATATTTGTCTTTGTAGTGTCATGTGCAGTGGCGAGTTTGTGTCTTTGCGCATTTCTTTGTGTGGGTATGTCCTTTGCCCACTTGTTTTCCATCTTGATGATAAGACTGCTGTCCATAGGCTCTAAAAATCTTGATCTCTTTGTTATTACCTGATCTGTTGTCCATTATTTTCACATTGGATAGCAAGTTCTCTGAAAGAAGCAGTCAATGGTGTTGTTGGAGTCTGTGCGGTTCTCTCAAGTCCATCCATGCCATGGTGAATCTCAGGATTTCTAGATCTTTTTGGCTAGGAAGTCCCCTGGCTCCACTGGTTCTACTGAAAATCTCTTGCTTTTCTTGGTCATGGTGATCACCCTGTTCTTTACGAAGTTCTTTTTCTTGTGGAAGTCCCCTGGCTCCACTGGCTCCACTGGTTCTACTGGAAATCTCTTGATTTTCTAGGTCATGGTGATCACTCTGTTCTTTACAAAGACCTTTTTTTCTTGTGGAAGTCCTCTGGCTCCACTGGTTCTGCTGGCACTTCTTGTCCTTCGAATGACTGGATCATTTTTCTCCTGGAAGTTACACCTTTACAACAAACATCTCGATGCTTATACCTGAAACAAGATCAAAAAGAAGAGGTTGCCCCCCTTTCCCCCCCAAGAATCTTTTCACATTTAAAACATCAGTGTTGCAGAAATGTAATCACAGAATGCAGTTAAATAATTTCTCATAAATTATATTTAAATATCAATGCCATTAACACATTTCTCATAAATTATGAAGAATCACCCCCCTTTTGATAGTGAACATATTTTACTATTTTTCATAAATAAAAAAACAAGCAAAAAAAAAACCCATCAGCATCTGCTTGGGACTGAGTTACAGTCATGTTCATGCAGTGCTGTGTCTGGCAAGGTGTGACTGGCCTCTTCCTTATTTCCTTTCAACAATGCCAACTGGGTTTCTAAATTGCCTATCTTCTTAAGCAAATAACGATACCCCATCTTTCTTTTGTAAAAAGTGACACTGTCTTGCCTTGTCCCATCCTTCCACAAGCAAAACAAACAACTTCCTGAGCTTTCTCCAAACAATGCCTTGCTATGTGAGCATCTTTTCCACATGCATGACAGACAAACCTTTGAGGTTTCTCATGGTCTTGGAAATGTCTAGCAATGTGACCAGCTTTTCCACATACATAACAGAGAGTAACACCTTCTGAATTTACTGTCAAATCTCCTTGGTCTCTGATGGAAAACATCAGATAATCTAGAGCATTCTCTCCTGCCAAAGGCTGCAACTGGATGTCTAGATTCTGCATCTTTCATTTGACTATTTGCATTGAAATACTGTGTCATTTTGGAAATGATTTGCTTGTATGGTGCATTCACATCTACATAAAGAGCAATGGCTTCTCACATGTGCGAACTGCTCTGTGCAATTAATGCAGACTTGAACAAGAGGTTTTGTTTAGTTGCGTTTGGTAAACCACTGTAATGACTGTAAACATTTCCCACAACCTGGATGCAAATGTTAGAGGGTGCTCTCCAGGTTTCATTATCACCTCAGTTATCTTTCTCAAGTTAACCACATTAGATCCAACAAGTCTAAGTAGAGCTTCTCTCCTTGCTCTTTGGTCTACTCTTTTGTCACAAACTTCCCGTGAGAGAGCGCTAGTTAATGAGCGAGGAATGGAGATCGTGAGAAGTCTACAAGCATCTTCATCTGACACACAATAAGCCTCCACTACTTTCTCCAGTTTTAACAAGAACTCTATAGGATCCATGTTATCAGGGTCAAAAGTACCCACTGCGGTAACAAGACTTTGAAAGTCCATAGAAGACAGCTGTCTAACAGCTTGGCCATTTTCAGTTCTTTGACCAAGAAGCCTCTCATTTCCATTCTGTCTTGTTCGCACTGGTGCTATTGGGAATCTCACAGAATCATCTGAAGAATTATGTCATTGACTAAAGGCTTCCTTGCAGTTATTCTCGTCATATTCAGAATTGGATTGGGCATTTAGCAACTGTTTAGCTGTCCCTTCATACAGGTATCTAAATGTTTCCCTCTCTGTTTCAGACTTTGAAATTTCTTTTGTCAATTTCACTGTTCTTTCAAAATGATTTCTTCAGCCTCGCCTTTTCTCGATGTCATAACCACTGACTTGAGAATTTAGCAACTTGTTTCCTGTTTTCATTTCTTCTAATCTTTTCTTAGCTACCTTGTATGAGGCAAAAAGAGCTTGAAGTGCATTAGCAACTTTTCCCTCTTTGTTTTTAGACATTTTGGGACAATTTTTAAATTGAGACGTGGCCCACTCGTATGGATCATCTGCCTTCTCTACCCCATCAAACATTTTCACAATCGTAATAAATTATCTTTAGCAATTCAGTAGGCGTTATTCATTCACTGACTGAACATTATCTAGTTACTTTAAGATACCTGTTAGTCTAATTATTTACAGCTCCTGTGCTTTGGATGCAAATGAATAAAACAGCCACACTACGTCGGGCTTCTAAACCAAATTTTCACTTCTTTGGACACAGCCACATTCCATCGGGCCTAACACTTCACTGCACTAAACTGTAAAAATGTAACACTGTGTCATGGGTGCGGAGCGATCGACAGACACAGTGGGCGTGACGTCAGGCCTCGGAGAGGCTTTTATTAAACAATAAAAGAAAGTGTCCAGAAAAGGGGGAAAAAGTGTCCAAAATAAACAGGGGGATCTGGTGTCCTCGACGTGACGGGGTTCCGTGAAGGAGGGGTAGTGTTCCGAAGGGAAGGGTCCAGGTAAGGGGCGGAGTCCGGCGGCCGCACGCGCTCCCCGCTCAGGTCCGGGGTGCGAGGGGCGGTGGCTTCTCTAGCGGCATCGTCCTCCTCCACCTCTGCGGTACTTCTGGGGGATGAAACGGCCCGGCAACCTGGCCCGTCAGCCGTCACGGGTGGGGTCCTCATCCGGACCCGCGGGGTCCGGCAGCTCGTCCTACAGCGGCGCTGGTTCCCTCTTCACCCCTTCCTGGACCCACGAGGACACCAGCGTGCATGCACGGGGAAGAGACCGGTCTCCTGAGGAGAGGCGCGCTCTGCATTTTAACAGCGGCGGTGATGAGGCTTCATTCACATCAGGTGTGCCTCATCACACGCCGCCAGACCTGGATGTTTCAGCGCCCCTCCTCCTCCCACACGCCCACTCCCGTCGGGAGCCTGGTGAAGGGGGGCGATTGCCGACGGGGTGAAGCTGATAGTTAGGGGGGAGGCAGCCGACTCGTCACAACTGTCACAGTACGTCAGACAAAACCACACTACTTCAGGTTTTAGGTTATATTTTAAAACTGTTTACTTAGCCACAGTCATTGGGCAAATCAACACTGCTTTTGGGCTTTAAACTTCACAGAGTCTCGGACAGATTGCGTCGGACTCACTACGCTAAAACACAACAGTTATGAAATAATTCTGTGACCACACTGCGTCATTTCAGTTACTTAAGAAATTCATCAGAATTATCACAACAACTCAATCCGTTTCATTTACGTTAGATACAAATCTGTTTCAGTTACTTTAGAAACATCAGATCTAATACAACTATGTCGGGCTGATTCAATTACTTTAGAATCTTAACAGGATTATAACAGACCAACAACAAGTTTCAGTTACTTTAGAAACTTTGACTTAAGCACTTTGCTTCAAGTTACTTTAGAAACAACAATTCCAGTACTCTGCAACCACACTGCGTTGGGCTGATTCAGTTTCGTTAGAATCTTAAACAGAATTTCTACAGAATAGGCTTAAGAACTCCTCCTGCTAATACTGACTAAACCAAATTCCAAAAGAAGAAAACACTTTTCTTACCTTTCCCCTCTCACCTTACCTTTTTTTTCTTTTGGAAAATCTTTGTTGGGTGGCTCGCCAGTGTAAGAAAAAGTGAAAAGGACGTCTAAGATCTTGATGATGTTTATTGCAGCATAGTAGTGGCAAAGTACATGTTGTACCTTGGGTTCAATGGAGTCGGAATGAACCCAGAACATCCTAATCTCGAACCTTTTATACAGTTACAGTTTACTACTCTTAATGTAAATCAGTGGTTCCCAAATACGTTCCTGGAGGCCCCCCAGCACTGCACATTTTGCATTTCTCCTTTGTCTGACACACCCATTTCAGGTCATGGAGTCTCTACTAATGAGCCGATTATCTGAATCAGGTGTGTTTAATTAAGGAGACATGGAAAACATGCAGTGTTGGGGGGCCTCCAGGAACGTGGTTGGGAACCACTGATGTAAATGAAGTTGCTCCTTTCATAGCAGCTGTGGTCTGTATGTTAATTAAGTTCTGACACCCTTTGTCTGAGATGAGACCATTTGCCCAGGATGTGATCATCCTAAATGGTCTAGAAACAACATAACTGTTGAGTTTCTTCTTCTCTATAATAATTAAGCCATTTTGGGAAATGAGCATGATTAAATATATAATGGGGAAGTGGAATCTGGGTCGAGGCGGACTATAATTTCTTACTATATATATATATATATATAGTGCCCTCCACTAATATTGGCACCCTTGGTAAATACGAGCAAAGATGGCTAAGAAAATAAATCTGCTTTGTTTATCTTTTTGATCTTACATTAAAAAAAAATTCACAAAATGCTAACCTTTCATTGAGATAAAAACAGTTAAAAGTAGGGGAAACTTACGTTATGAAATAAATGTTTTTCTCCAAAGCATGATGGGCATAATTATTGGCACCCTTAGAAATTATAATTAGTAAAATATCTCTGAAGTATATTCCTATTCATATTTGCATTTATTTAGCACACTAGAATGACTAGGAGTATGATATTGTTCAGCCATGACTTCCTGTTTTACAGAATTATAAATATGAGGAGCACAAAGGTCAAATTCCCTTAATCATCCATCACAAGGAATAAAACCAAATATTATAGTTCCGATGTGCAGAACGAGATTGTTGAGCTTCACAAAATAGAAAGTGGCTGTAAGAAAAGAGCTAAAGAATTGAAAATCCCAATTTCCATCATTAGGACAACAATCAAGAATTCCAATCAACTAAAGATGTTACAAATCTGCCTGGAAAAGGATGTGCGTCTATATCATCCTAATGCATGGTGAGGAGGAGAGTTTAAGTGTCCAAAGACTCTCCAAGGATCACAGCAGGAGAATTGCAAAGATTAGCTGAGTCTTGGGGTCAAAAGACTAAAAAAAAATTCAAACAGCCCCTACATCAACACATGTTGTTCAGGAGAGTTTTAAGAAAATTCCTCCTTGCTCATCCAAAAACAAACTCCAGCATATTCAGTTGTCAGACATGACTTGAACTTCAAACGGAACTGGCTTCTGTGGTCAGATAAAACTAAAAAAAGAGCTTTCTGGCAGCAAACCCACCAGATGGGTTTGGTACAAAACATACCCCATGCTCACGGTTAAATATGCTGCTGTATCTTTAATGTTGTGGGCTTATTTTCCTGCCAGTGGTCTTGGACATCTTGTTCAAATGCATGGCATCAAGGATTCTAGCAAATACCAACAGATAAAAAATCTTAAACTGACTCCATCTGTTAGAAGTCATATAATGAGCTGTGGTTGGATCTTCAATCAGGACAGTAATCCAAATCAAACATCAAAATCAACACAAAAATGTGTCACTGAGCATAAAATGAAGCTTCTGCCATGGCCGTCCCAGTTGCCTGACCTGAACCCTATAGAAAATGTGTGAGGTGAACTGAAGAGAAGAAGCACCAGCATGGAGCTTGGAAACTGAAGGATCTGAAGAGTTTCTGAAGGAATGGTCACTGATCTCTTGTCAGGTGTTCTCCAAATTCTTCAGGCATTA
Organism: Cirrhinus mrigala; assembly: GCA_036247105.1. Lineage (NCBI taxonomy): Eukaryota > Metazoa > Chordata > Actinopteri > Cypriniformes > Cyprinidae > Cirrhinus > Cirrhinus mrigala. The sequence continues at coordinate 31,732,023 of CM070009.1, forward strand.
AAGGAGAAAACTCAGAGCTGTTATCTTGAATAAAGGACGTTGCAATAATTGGGTGCCAATAATTGTGGTCAACATGAACTAGAGAAAAACATTTATTTCATAATGAGATTTTCCCCCTGCTTTCCATTGTTTTACTTCAATGATAGGTTAGAATTTTGTGAATTTTTTGAATGAAAGATTAATAGGATAAACAATGCAGATTTATTTTCACAGCCACCTTTGCTCATATTTACCAAGGGTGCCAATATTAGTGGAGGGCACTGTATGTATATATATATATATATATATACAAGAGTTCAGATGACCAGCTAAAAGCCATCTCGGTCAAAAATGAGATAATGATACTGAGTGAATGCTCCTGACACATAGTACACATCCATCAAATACTTTTACTTCAAGCTCACTAAATTCCAGCCTCAGCCCAATCATAAGTGCCAGTACTTACATAGAAACAAAGTAGCCTGTACAAAGTAGCCAGAAAGAAATGTTAATTTTACAGAAATACGTCAGATGGATTTAGCTGGTTTTGCATCTCAACTCTATATATAACAAAAGTTAAATTCAAACATAGTTCATACAAACTCAACTTAAAGGGGTCATCGGATGCCCATTTTCTATAAGTTGATATGATTCTTTAGGGTCTGCATGAAAAGTCTATAACATAATTTGGTTAAAATTTCTCAGTGGTAGTGTAAAACAACACTCTTTTTACCTTGTCAAAAACAGGTGTGTTCACAGTGACAGTGTGTTTTGGTGCATGTCCCTTTAAATGCTAATGAGCTCAGCTCACCCCTCCCCTCTCTTCCATGGGGTGACGAGCAGTTCTCTGAGACTGTTAACTTCAGCCAATTTCGTTGCCAAACATGCTAACAAGCACATTATTGGGAAAGACGATTTGCAAAAATTCATTAAAAAAAAAAAAGTATACTCACTTCTTCTGTAGGTAAAGCTGGATCACGAATGATTCATGTGAACATAGATGCATTTAGGTAGATTGGGGGGCACATTCCCTTCAAATACAGAAGTAATCCTCTGCTTCTTCAGCGGCTCAGATATCGGAAGTAAATGATGACTGCTATGTTCATTATTACATCCTACAACAATGGCGGACAGTTTACAGCTCACTCACGGCGGGTCTAAGGTAAGACGGTTGTGTCAATCAACAATCGTGGGAGGGGCTTGTCCAGAACTATGCCGCTCTGCCAAGAATCTGTGAACGGCTTGATCTGAGAAAGTGATTTATGGGGATTTAAAAAAAAAACACTGGGTGGATGTATTGTGTGCTAGGGCTGTCAAACGATTAATCACGATTAATCGCATACAAAATAAAAGTTTGAGTTTGCCTAATATACGTGTGTGTACTGTGTAATTATTAAGTATATATAAATACAAATTAATGTATATATTTAAGAGATGTTATGTAGAAAATATTTTTATTTATATATAATATAAATTATATAAAAATAATAATAAATACATATACTTGTAAATATTTTTTAAATATATACATGAATGTGTGTGTATTTATGTATACATAATAATTACACACATATATTAGGCAAACTCAAACTTTTATTTTGTATGCGATTAATCGCGATTAATCTTTTGACAGCCCTATTGTGTACACACTGCCAACACATTTCATTTCAGTTCAAACAACATGTAAAAGGGAATTTTGCATCCGATGACCTCTTTAAGAAAAACAACTGAAATTAAGCAGGTCAAATCTGCCCTTCTAAAAAAGTAACAACAAAACAAAAATACAAACCAAATAAAAATAAAATAAGCCCAGGCGAATTACAGAATGGCTCCATAGCACCAACAACCTCTACATATAATCATGTAGCCTCTACCAAGTGAAAATTAGAAGTAAACAATCAAATAACACTTAAATAGCTAAACCCCCAAACAACAATAATATTCACAACAAAACACACTCCGTAACCTTAACCAATATAAGAAAAATATTCAAACACATTAACACGTGTTCATGAAATGAAATAAAAAGATCCCCCTCAGAGGTTAAACAGTGGTGGTACAGTCCAATTTCCTCTGGCACAGCACATGACTCATGTCATGTCATACCCCAAAGTCGTTATTATGAGTGGGAAACTCAGTATTTTCTTTAAGCCACAAGTTTTCGAGTTGGGGGCGTGTCAGTGGAGAAAAAAATGTGTCAGATGCAATGGACACAGCCAAAGACAGTAGATATGCAGCGTCTGTTTTGACAGTAAATTTGTTGAAATGAAAAAAAAAAAAGATTATTTTTTGTAATGTACAATAAAACTATATGTTACATACACAAAATATTATATTATTGTATACTTACCAATTACCAATCACCTTCATAAACTGAATAACAACAGAAAAAAAGCAAAAACACAATGATGCACATTCTTTATTCATCATTTTGTAGATGCAGAGTTTAAAAGATCGTTGCGTTTTATATAGAAAAGGTAAATCGGCTTGTTCCTACCAAAGTGACTTGAACGCACCTGACATCATAATGACGACTTGTCAGCTCGTACGTACAAACACCCCAGGAGGACTTGAACGCAGCATGAGCCCCCACTTGCTGGGACATGGAATCCATTCGTTTACTCATTGACCGGAGACTTTAGGACTTAAGTAAAGTACACAAAGAAACCTAGGAAGTGTGCACCCTTCTATGTTCAATAAACTGCTCAAAACTCTTTGTCTTGTGCCTTTTTATAATAAATAAAGGGATTTAAAAGTAACAAATGACTAAGTCAAACCTATTAACCAATAAGCGTTGAAATAGATTTAAATAAATACAGCAAAAATAACCAAATAAACAGTGATAGAGGCTAAACGTGAGGTGGGCTATGCAGCCATCACAATATATATATATATATTACTGTTTTTTAAGAGTAGATTTTGATCTAATAAATGCAACTTTGGTCAGCATGAGAAAGGTGAAATAGCTTTAAAAATGTGAATGACTTCAAACTTTTAAATGGCAATGTGTTTGTGATTCACGCATATACGCACATATATATGGTTAGAACCCTCCGTGATCCTCTGGTTCAGGTCATGCAGGTGCACTGAAGCTTTGGTGTGTTTGTTCCAGAGGGAATTCCAAATATCACTACTATGGACTGCGGATCAAAGCGAGCTCATCTCTGCTCCGTCTGATGGAGGACCAGCAACACCTGGCAATGAGGCAGCAGCCCTTCTCCCAGAAACAGAGGTGGACACACATGCTATCTTTCATATCGGGCTACCAGTCTCTCTGGTTCCTGTGTTTCTCAGTCTGTCCTGTTCTGTCTCCCTGCAGGTTGAAGCCGGTACAGAAGGTGGAGGGAATCACTAACGGAATGTCGTCAGGATCTGGACAGCAACAGCAGCAACAGCAGAGCTCGGGTCTGTCGGACATCAGCACCCAGGTCCAACAGTACCAGCAGTTTTTAGGTGAGTCATGACATCAGTGGAAACTTTGAATGTCTACATTACAAATGTGAAACGGCCATAACCGGGGGTTAAATGTTTGAAAGCTCTCGAGTGGATATTTCCAACAAATCATTATATGGTTGCTGTTGTCCTTGATGTTTAGATGCGTCCCGAGCTCTCCCGGAATTCCCTGATGTTGACCTGCAGGGTAGAGCTTTACCAGAGGGCATTGAGCTGGAACATCTTAAAAGCTTTCAGTTGCTCTACAGAGAACACTGCGAAGTGAGTCTTCGCTCTTCTTCTCTGTTTGAAACCAGAGATTGACTGTCGGCATCACAATGAAAATTTATGTAGAAGCTAAGTATCATTTTTGGTAGATTTTTTACTCATGTTGTGTTTTTCTGCAGGCTATTCTGGATGTGATGGTCAACCTTCAGTTCCCTTTGGTAGAGACTCTTTGGAAAACATTTTGGAGGTTCAGTGAAAGTCAGGCAGGAGACTCAGCAACACTAGCTGTGTAAGTTTGCTTCTCAGCACAACAAACTCCTTTAGACTAATATTACATGTCAAGGTTTTCCCAGTTTCATGCTTTCAGGAGGATTTTATTCAGGTGGTTCTCAGTTCGTTCTACTGAGCAAGGCGGTATAGAGCATTAAAGTGATAGTTCACTCAAAAATGAAAATTCTATCATTAATTACTCACCCTTGTTCCAAACCCGTAAAACCTTCGTTCATCTTCAGAACACAACTTAAGATATTTTTGATGAAATCCAAGAGCTTTCTGACCCTCCGTAGACAGCAATGGTCCTTCTACATTCAAGGTCCACAAAGGTACCAAGAATATCAACAAACAGAAATAAATTACATTTTAGAAAACCGCTATTTTACTAGAATGAGTAAAGTTTAAGAACAAACTTTGAAGTTGGCTTGGGAAAGCCTAGCCTGAAAGTTTGAAGCAGCTGTAAAAGTGTGAAGTTTGAATGTTTAGATAGATTAGAGAATTGTTGCTAGCATTATTTAAACATGATTAGCATGTTGCTAGCACAATTAGCATGTTGCTAACATGTTTCTGGCATGATTAGCATGTTTTTAGCTTGTTGTTAGCATGATTAGTATGTTGCTAGCCAGTTTTTAGCATTATTAGAATTTGCTAGCATGTTTTAACGCATTTAACATGTTGCTAGCTTGTTGTAGCACGATTAGCATTTTGTTAACATTTTAACATAATTAGTATGTTGCTATTCTTGGTACCTTTCTGGACCTTGAACGATGAATGAAGAACTTACAGGTTTGGAACGACATGAAGGTGAGTAATTAATGACAGAATTTTCATTTTTGGGTGAACTATCCCTTTAAGTTAACCTGTAAAGCCTGACCTATGATATAGTTGATTTTTTTTTTTTTAAATGTAACAGTTTATTGAACATTTAGACAAAATATGAAAATGTAGGAATCTTTAAGAAATCTGTTGAGTATCATAATTGATGCATCAGGCTTTTATGGCTCATATTTTATGAGAATATGGAGCTCTTATTCAATAAGGAAAAAAAAATTGCAGTTTAGTGCAGTTGCTGATATTTATAAGGCTGAAACATAAGATGAACTTCTGATAGTCTGTAATGTTAAATCACTGAGATCTTTATAACAGTATAGCAGACTTTTTACATAAAATGCACATAAATATCAGTTGTCAGTCTATATCTCCTAATAATATGTGACCCTGAACCACAAAACTGGTCATAAGGGTCATTAAACTAAAAAGATTTATGGATCAAGCTGAATAAATAAGCTTTTAATTGATGAATGGTTTGTTAGGATATGAGAATATTTGGCTGAGACTATTTAAAAATCAGAAATTTAGGGGTGCAAAAAAAAAAAAATCTAAATATTGAGGAAAAATGCCTTTAAAGTTGTCCAAATGAAATTCTTAAACTATATTTATATATTTACAGTAGGAAATTTACAAAATATCTTCATGGAACATGATCTTAATATCCTAATGATTTTTGACATTAATGAAAAATGTATCATTTTGACCCATACAATGCATTGTTGGCTATTGCTACAAATATACCTGTGCTACTTACAAGTGGTATTGTGGTCCAGGGTCACATGTGTCTTGCTAAGATAATATTTAAATGCTTAGTTTTATGATCAAAGCTCTGTGGTTTTTATTGTGGGAGCAAAACATAATGCAATTCTAATGCTACATTCCTCAAAAGCCTGATGGATTAAATTCTCACATTGTAACACCATTTTTCTAGAAAATGGTGATTGGATAATCAAGTAAACTACTTCAGTCCAGTAAGTGTTCATCTTGACATATTACTAACACTACTAATACAAAAGTTATTTTTACATTTACTTTATAAAAATCAAGACTTTACAGCAAAAAAACACAAAAAAAGAACATTTTTAAAATGATACTTTTATTTTCTAAAAAGCATAATCTATCTATCAGACAACAGGCTTGTAAAAGATTGTGTACAGCAGTTTTTTTAATCAATGTTTTCATCATGTTGATAACTTTAGAGGCCTTATAAATTTGCATATCGAATAAGATACAGGATGGCTCACCCAAAACTGAAAAATATGTAATTGATTACTCACACTCATGTCATTCCAAAACTTTAAGACCTTGGTTCAGGTTCAGAACACAAATTAAGATACTGCTTAGGACTATTTTAACGATGTCCTTACTATCTTTCTGGGCCTTGAACGTGTCAGTTGCGTTGCTGTCTATGCAGGATCAGAAAGATCTCAGATTTGATCAAAAATATGTTAATTTGTGTTACGAAGATGAACAAAGGTCTTACAGATTTGGAACGACATGAGGATGAGGACTCCATGACAGAATTTTTTATTTTTCGGTGAACTATGCCTTTAATGAATAATAAGGCAATAAACTTTATCTGTTTTCTTTGACTATCTTAGGCATGACGAGTCTGAAAAGAGGCTGCCCAAGTCATGTTTGGTGCTGCTCTGTAAATACGATCCAGTGCTTCGCTGGAGTCGTGACTGCGACAACACACTGTACCAGGGCCTGGTGGAGATGCTCATCCCGGACGTTCTGAGACCTATTCCCAGTGAGTTCCCGAATGTTCTCTCAATACAGATTTACTTATTACCATGCAGCAGTGTGTGCCAGAACTTGTGGTGATCCATCAGGTGAGTCACATTTTGCCAAGAGTGGCCTATTTTTACTCACATTCACATTCTCCTTGCCAGTTTTGATGTGGGTCAGCATTCAGGCTGCTGGGGCACCAATTATGGAGGAATCATCCACACAACATCATATATTTTCCTGAAGTATCTTAACTCTTTCTCCAGGTGCCTTAACACAAGCCATCCGAAACTTTGCGAAAAGTCTTGAGAGCTGGTTGACTAACGCCATGATGAACATTCCTGAAGAGATGGTTCGTGTGAAGGTCAGTGATCGCAACAAATTATTAATGTTTAGTTAATGAATAGTTCACCTAAAAATGAAAGCTTGCTCAAAATGTCTCAGGCCATCCAAGATGTAGATGAGTTTGTTTCTTCATCAGAACAGATTTGGAGAAATGTAGCATTACATCACTTGCTCACCAATGGATCCTCTGCAGTGAATGGGTGCCGTCAGAGAGTCCAAGTAGCTGATAATATAATATACAAAAAAATATTAAGTAGCACAGCTGTTTCTTGAGCAGCAAATCAGCATATTAGAATGATTTCTGAAGGTAGTAATGATGCTGAAAATTCAGGTTTACCGTCATAGGAATAAATTACATTTTATAAATAATACAATTACAAGAAATCTTAATATCTTAAACTTTTAAACGGTGTAGCACGTCTCTTTTTTCTTCAATAAATCTTACTTTTTTTACAGTATGTTTGCATTATATCAGCCACCTTTCGCTAGTTTTCTGCATCAGCCGTTGAAAAACTTTCTACATTAGTCAACCAGTACAGTCAATACCACAAAATTTCTGTTTTATGAATGACTAATGGTACTTACTGCTGACAGGAAGCTAAAATACTATGCTTATGACACATAGTCAGACATGTTAACTAAACTAGGGGAGTTTAAAAGAGTTTGAAAACTTTCCCTAATGAATTTCATTGGGAGAATGCAAATGTCACATCTGCATTAAGACATTTTTCTTTTTACCATTTTACATAATCTTTAATAGCAAAACAAAACCCCTAGTAAATATAACATTAAACATTCGATTTTCGAAAATGAAATATTTAGATATTTTGTCTGTTTTTTATTGCCTCCTTTCTCTGCGAACTGGTCTTTGTTTAGGTGACGTCTGCAAGTGCGTTTGCTCAGACCCTGCGCAGGTACACCTCTCTAAACCACCTGGCCCAGGCAGCTCGTGCCGTACTGCAAAACACTGCACAGATCAACCAGATGCTCAGCGACCTCAACAGAGTGGATTTTGCCAATGTGCAGGTGCATGCCACTAGACAAATCACTCACGTCCCACTCAGATTTGAGGCTGAACACTGTATTTATGATGCCTGAACTAGATTTAATGTGTCACCATCTGAGACATCACCAACTCACTTTTTTGCATGCATGTAGGTGTTTGTGGTCTGTGCAGTTGTCAGGGAAACGGAAACACAAATGAGTGTTTAACAGAACAGGCAGTTCGTTTCCTTGAAAGTCATTTGAAAAGAGTTTACAGTGAGCATGTCAGTAGTCATTTAGTGGATGGTTTTATCCAAAGTGACAAGGCGATAGTCCACCCAAAAACGTACTCGACAGACCTGAATGACTTTTTTCTGTACAACATTAAAGAAGGTATTTGGAAGAATGTTGGTAACCAAGCCATTTCTGTTCCCGTTGATTTCCACTGTATGGACAAAAAATCCAATGAAAGTCAGTGGGAACTGAAACTGTTTGGTTACCAACATTCATTCACAATATATTCTTTCATGTTCTACAAAAAAAAGTAAGTCATACAGATTTGGAACAACATGGGTGTGAGTGATTAATAATAAAATGATTTTTTTTTGGCTCATACCAAAAAGGGAAATACTAGCCTTTTGAGAAATTTTGAGAGGAATGTTGTTGTTAGTGGCCCTTGCTAAAGGGAACTGAGCCATATCCACAAGCCAGAATATCATAAACATATTTAAAAGGTTATTTTACTCTTTGGTAACCTTCCTGTTTTCATCTGATTTTCCATAAAATGCTAGTAAATGTTATTGCATTAATCTAAAACGTACTGACTTTGCTCACACAGGGCATAACAACTTCCCCCGTAAAATTAGATCATTTTTGTACTTTTCAGATTTAAATTTACTCACCCCCATGTCATCCAAGATGTTCAAGTCTTTCTTTCTTCAGTCGAAAAAAATATTGAGGAAAACATTCCAGGATTTTTTTCTGTATAGCGAACCTCAATGGGGATCAGCAGGTTGAAGGTCCAAACTGCAGTTTCAGTGCATCTTCAAAAAGCTCTACACGATCCCGGCCGAGGAATAAGGGCTTTGTCTAGCGAAACGATCTGTCATTTTCTAAAAAAATGAAAATCTTTATACTTTTTTATCTCCACTTCACACATTACGTAATCACGTTTGGAAAGGTGACGTGGACAGAAGTACTGACCCAGTGCTTATAAACCGAATGTGCAAAGAAATTCAAATGCCTTTAACAAAAAAAGGTAAAACAACAATGTTGGGTGATTTTGATGTTAGAGGAGAAATTGAGATGTTTTTTGAGTTTTTTGCCCTTCCTTTTTGAACCGAAGTACACAGACGATGAACTAACCACGTGTCATCTCCTCAACGTAATTACATAATGTGTGCAGAGCTGGTGCAAGACAAGCATTTGTGGTTAAAAAGTATTTAAATTGTAGTTTTTTTAGAAAATGATTGCTCGTTTGGCTATATAAGACCCTTATTTCTTGGCTGGGATCAACCAGGAATGTTTTCCTCAAAAAAGTTTTTTCGACTGAAGAAAGAAAGACATGAACATCTCTGTCCACACTACACAACTGAAAACGCTTGTCGCATGACCATTCATGCAGGTACAGCCATAGATATGTATAGGTAGATGGTGGATGTGTCTATGTGCTTGGACCGGTCAAATGGGGGATCTACCTATACATATCTATGGGTACAACAATGAGCCTGATGTTAATGTTTACACTGTCATCAAGGATAAGCAGAGCGATTGTGGGCAGCCATCCCATTGTTTTTAAAAGTTTCAGTTTTGGTCCATTTACACTGAAATGCAACCCTGGAGGTTTTTTTTTTTTAAACGGGGTCTGCAGTGTTTTCACAAGTCTCTTTTTTCAAGGGTTAAAAACACCGGAATAGTGTTAAAGACAGGCATAACCGTAACAAAAGTAATGCGTTTTAAAACGAAAACGTAGCCTCTGTTGTTTGAGTGAACATTGCCACAATTATTTACAAATAATGCTCACAAGTTGACAAAAAGATTGAATCCAAGATTTCATAATTAAATAGCACAAGCAATTTTTAAAAGGCTGTTAAAGGCACAATATGTACATTTTCACCACTAGGGGGCGCATATTCAAAACAAACAATGAAACAAAGGCGTAGTTTGATGATGCCATGATTAAGTGTGGAATCATGGGAGTTGTAGTCTTCATCCCCACAGCCAATGCAATCAGGCAGAAATCATGTCTATGAATGACCGAATATATTAAAGACTTATTAAGCTCACTGTAGTATGAAGCAGGGTAGGGCTGAAAGTCGTGGAAGCAATTGCTAATGAAGGAGGAGCGCAATACACGACTCAAAAGCAGCGGAGCTTTAATTATGCCACAGTTGATAGGGATGTGCAACAGCGATCGAGTCAGGCCGGGCGACCCCCTGCAATGATCTGAAGGACCGACTCCTTCACCCCCGGAATGCGATATTAAACGTGGAAAGTTAAACCGAATGCGATTTCAGCCGAGGGGTACTGCTCCGATCTGATTTGTGCCACCTCAGATTCAATTTGACCCACTCTAACCCCCCAAAACTCGTCGATTTTAACCATTAGATGCGGACGATCACAGGTGTATTTAAACTTTCACTGTCAAATTCAAAATGCTTTTGCGCCTCGTCTGGCGCTGAGCCAGATAGACGCGTTCAGTGCTTTTAGCCTATATCACAATTCAGTGTTTTCCAACCACATAAAAATAATATTTCAGACATTTAAATTAAGCACTGGCAAAAAAGACATTTGTTAAATAGCATACATACTGATGTTTGTGAGTTTGTTAAATGCACTGGTGTGTAAGGAAAGCTGCAATAATCCTTTCAATTAAAATCTGACGAAAGAATCTGACGAGAATCATACAAGCCAGTGTTCATACAGTGTTTAGTTTCATGCTCAAATGCAATACCCGAAATTTGAGGCTTTTAGATGTTTCTTTTTTAAGAAAAAGCCGATGTTATAATGCTGCAGCAGGGCTTTTTTCGTTATAGTTGTTCAACAAGGCATACTTCAATTTCAGTTGTTTTCAGAATTCGTATTGCTTTGAAAACAAGCAGGCGATTTCAGGAATCACTTGAAAATGTAGATGAAAATATAGCACAAATCTGCCATAAACATAGCATTATAATTAGAACTTAATAGAATGTGAAACCTATAGTAAATTCCTTGCTCGTGTTTCAGCATACTGTTATGAAAGCGCATCATGGCAGGAGCTCTCTCTCTCTCTCTCTTTCTCTCTCCCGCTATAGTGCGTAACTTAAAGTTCAATGGCATTTCATAAACATAGCATTATACTTAGAACTTTATAGAATGTGAAATCTATAGTAAATTCCATCTGCTTTCCTTGCAATGCACTGTCATGAAAGCCCATCACGCTGCTGTTTTCGTCATACTTGTTCAACAGTAGGCATAATTCAATTCGTATGGCTTTGAAAACGCGCATAACTGGCTCTAGTGCATAACTTTAAGTTCACTAGCATTTGCATCCTTTTATGCAAATAAAAGTTGTAATGTTACTAAGTTATCTTATTAATATCAAAGCATGTGTCATAGAATGGGTTTCAGTTTATTGGCAAAAAGTCACTCTTCACCTCAGGCAGCTATTCCTTTTTAGATGCTATTAATTAAATATTGCTGCATCATAATCATAATCTAACAGTGTCCTAATCACGTGTTTTCATAGGCAGGTTTTCATATTTTTTATTTTTAACATTCATTTTCATAACGGTCTTCAGATTTTTTCATCATATCCATTACGACCAAGCCTCGCCGCCCACACAAGCCCCGCCCCCGATTACATGATTAATCGTTTTTGAAACCTATCGATGATCGAAATGAGAAATTTCCCCAAATGCCAATCCCTAACAGTCGACTGCTTCCGCCTCTTCTTCCAGTCATGCGTATGTGAGGTAAAACGGGGCTGTTTTATCATACTAGATACATTTGAGTGTGTTGAAAGTTCTGTTATAATGCTAATCTGTGTGATTGTCACCTGTCTAATAAAGTACATAACATATTAAAGTGTCTTTGGGGGTTCCATGTTTTCTACAAAATAAAACTGGAAAACCGACAGTGTGGCGATGCAATGACACAGTCTGTTACACTATTATTTCTCTGGATTGAAACATTCTTGGAAGCATTTGGGAGAATGTAAGTACACAAGTCAGCAAAATATGTGACCCCGGACCATAAAACCAGTCATAAAGGTCAATTTTTTGAAACTGAGATTTATGTAGGCGCCGGTAGCCTTGTGGTTAGTGCGCTGACATATACAGCGCAACTGTGTTGATGGCGACTCGAGTTCGGTTCCCGTCTGACGGTCTTATGCCGATCCCACCCCCTTCTCTCTACCCACTACTTTCCTGTCATCTCTCCACTGTCCTATCTGAATAATCAAGGAACAGAAAGACCAAAAATAGAATCTAAAAAAAAAGAAATTGATACATCATCTGTAAGCTGAATAAAATATAGGCCAAAATTTGGCCAAGATACAACTTTTTGCAAATCTGGAATCTGAGGGTGCAAAAAAATCTAAATATTGAGGAAATCATCTTTAAAGTTGTCCAGATTAAGCTCATAGCAATGCATATTACTAATTAAAAAATACGTTTTAACATATTTATGGTGTGAAATTTACAAAATATGTTCATGGAACATGATCTTTACCTAATATCCTAATGATTTTTGGCATAAAAGAAAAATAGATCATTTTGACCCTTGCAGTGCATTTTTGGCTATTGCTGCAAATATACCCATGCTACGTATGGCTGGTTTTGTGGTCCAGGGTCCACTGTTCTAGTGTTTTTTTTGGTTACTTTAATAAAAAAATCTTACATATTGTGCCTTTAATTTTTGACTGGGAAGATGTAATTAGGTTTTTCAGCACAGAATAGATATTTTGTTTAGTTTGGGTTTTTGAATCCCCATGCGCTTTCATTTGTAGGAACAGGCCTCTTGGGTGTGCCGGTGTGAGGATCGGGTGGTGCAGCGGCTGGAGCAGGACTTCAAACTGACCCTCCAGCAGCAGAACTCTCTGGAGCAGTGGGCCGCCTGGCTGGATGGTGTGGTCTCACAGGTCTTAAAGCCGTACCAGTCTAGCGCTGCCTTTCCAAAAGCAGCTAAACTCTTCCTGCTCAAATGGAGTTTTTACAGGTGAGCCTTCAAAAAGCTTGTACTAACATTGAGTTTGTGGACATCATAGTGAATTTGTCCGTTCGGTTCTAAACCTTAGATTTACTATCTACGGTTGATACACAGCACAATGTTGAGTTTTTAGTTCATTGCAATACAGTTCAAAAGTTTGAGGTTAGAAATATTTTTTTTAATGTTCCTGAAAATGTTGTCAGCTCATCCTGGGATTTGTTGCAGTTACAGATACATCATTTTGCTGTTTGTAATGGTCCTGACATTGCATGTAAGGTTTTAGAACAGAGTTGTAATAACTGTTGGAGCCAACTGTAATGTCAAATATGTTTCCCTCTTTTACTCATCCTTTCATGTGTCTTACCCACCCCACTGTGCTCTTCTGGTTCTCACACTTCCTGTATTTGTTCTTTGTTCTCCCTTTAGCTCTATGGTGATCAGAGACCTGACTCTCCGCAGTGCTGCAAGCTTCGGCTCATTTCACCTAATCCGCCTGCTTTATGATGAGTACATGTACTACCTGATAGAGCACAGAGTTGCCCAGGCCAAGGGTGAAACTCCCATTGCTGTCATGGGAGAGGTACAAACACGCACACTCAAAGAAACAGACATCACACAAATCTGTACCTAATCTCAGACACGCTGAGTAAGACAAAACAAAAGTGCGTCATAACAGGATATTGAACTGAGGAACTGTAGAAGACAGATTCTGACTGTTGTGTTTTGAATGTCTCAATTCTCTTTTTTGATCTTTAAGTTTGCAAGTCTTGGGCGAAGTTTGAATCCACTTGATCCTGATAAAGGTTAGTAGTTTTATGTACAAACACCAATCTCCAAATAATCAAGTCATAATTATTATTATTATTAGGGGTTCGAGTGCGTAGCACTGAAACCCTATTGTAATTGTAAGGATTTTTAGGGGTTCGAGCGCGTAGCGCTGAAACCCTATTGTAATTGTTAAGATTTTTTTTATTATTATTATTATTCCGCGCTAAAACTGATCGTGCAGCCCAAACCGTAAGGCCTAGAGAGCTGAAACTTGGTCAGAAGGTAGTAGTCCTCCTCGCTACTCAGGCGCAAAGAACCGGCCAAATCGGCCCAAAGGTGGCGCTACAGCGCAAAAAACTAACTTTTTTCGCATTTTTGGCCCTAGCTCGTACATTTTTTGTCGTAGACTCAAAAACTTTACATCGTTGCGATCCTTGGGTCAATACGCACAAAAGTGCACTGGCACAGATTTTTCGTACGAAGCCCGGTTTTTCCGCAAAATGGCGTTATGTCCGAAACCTACTTTTACGAACTAGTCCTAGGTTTTTCGCCCGATCGGAACCAAACCAGTGCAGAAATGTTCTCTGGACACTGAATATCAATAATTATCAAAAAAAAGTTGAAATTTTGACTCACGGTCGAATAGGAATGCCAAAATGTTCTATGCTAACGTTAGCAAATTCTTACATTTGGCTATAACTTTTGAATGGAATGAGATATCTTCACCAAACTCGGTACACATGTGTATAAGCTCAATCTTTGGTCAAATAACAAAAATTGCACAGCTCTGCCACTTGGGGGCGCTATAAGGTGGAAAAAACATAAAAATGACTTTAGCTATGCAATCGTTGGTCCGATCGACCTGAAAATTGGTATGCAGTGTCTCTGTCCAATGTGCCATAAGGGTCTATGAGGACATTGGCGTATCTCAAAAAACATGGCCGCCATCGGCCAATGAAGTTTGAGCACCCATTAGACAAGGTTAACGGAGGTCGATCGGAACGAAACTCACTGGGCATGTTCAACTCATGGCCCTAAAGGTCTGTAAGAATTTTGAAAGAAATCGGCCACTAGTTGGCGCTAACGAGTTTTTTGGCTCTGTAATCACGTGGTGTTTTACACATCCACACAATATGCATACCATTTGATAGATCTCCTCATGATGAACAACTTTGCCTCAAGAACCATTGCTGTCAATCAAATCGTTCATTAAATATTCACAAATATGTGAAAAACCTACTTTTGCGAACTAGTCCTAGGTTTTTTGCTCAATCTCGATCAAACCAATGCAGTAACATTCTCTGGACTCTCTAGATCAATAATTATCAAAAAAATTTTGAATTTTGTCCTTCGGTTAGCTATAACCAGGTTAATTTACAAAAGGGGTGTGGCCACATATACCCAAAAGCCTATAAAACCAAAACGAAAACTCAAAACTTTACGAAAATTGGTGAAAAAATGTGTCAGATGATTCTTAACAAGCATGCAAAGTTTCATGGAGATCGGAGCATAGGTGGCGCTATAACAGCTAAAAAGGCTTCAAAAACAAAATTTCTATGGTAAATGGCCTCAGATTGTTAAAAAATGCTCATCTATTCACACAAACACAAGATCTTACACTTACATTTGTATGATATATCCCCTCATTCTGAGCAACTTTGCATACCACCTAAAAGGCCTTAATGCTCGAACCCCGGTAATTGCTGCTTGCAGCTATATTTTTTATTATTATTATTATTTTTCTCCGCTAAAACTGATCGTGCAGACCAAACTGTAAGGCCTAGAGAGCTGAAACTTGGCCAGCAGGTAGAGCTCAGCAATGAACGAATGTGACAAAGTATCGCCCTAATCGGCCCATAGGTGGCGCTACAGTGGCAAAAACGCAAAAGTGCTCATAACTCCTAAACCGCTTGTCGTAGACTCAAAAAATTTAGATTTTTGGAATCCTTGGGTCAAGACAAATTTAAAAAAACCCCTGTGATTTGGGGTCCTGGAGGCCCCGTTTTCCCGCAAATGTTAATTATGTCCGAAACCTACTTTTGCGAACTAGTCCTAGGTTTTTCGCCCGATCAGAACCAAACCACTGCAGAAATCTTCTCTGGACAGTGAATATCAATAATTATCAAAAAAAACTAAAATTTTGACTCATCGTTGCGAAAGGGCCCCAAAAAGTTTGTAAGGTCGGGGGCCATTTTTACTAAAATGGCTATAACTCATGAACCAATTGAGGTATCTTTACCAAACTTGGGAAAAGTATGTATGAGCTCAATCTTTTGTCAAATAAAAAAAATTGCACAGTTCTACCACTTGGTGGCGCTATAAGCCTGAAAAAACATAAATATGACTATAACTATGCAATCGTCGGTCCGATCGATCTGAAAATTGGTATGCAGTGTCTCTGTCCAATGTGCCATAAGGGTCTAGAAGGACATAGGCATATCTCAAAAAACATGGCCGCCATTGGCCAATGAAGTTTGAGCACCTATTAGGCGAGGTTAACGAAGGTCAATCGGAATGAAACTCACTGGGCATGTTCGACTCATGGCCCTAAAGGTCTGTAAGAATTTTGAAACAAATCGGCCACTAGTTGGCGCTAACGAGTTTTATGGCTCTGTAATCACGTGGTGTTTCAAACATCCATACAATATGCATATCATTTGATAGATCTCCACATGATGAACAACTTTGCCTCAAGAACCATTGCTGTCAATCAAATTGTTCATTAAATATTCACAAATATGTTAAAAACCTACTTTTGCGAACTAGTCCTAGGTTTTTCGCTCAATCTCGATCAAACCACTGCAGTAATATTCTCTGGACTCTCTAGATCAATAATTATCAAAAAAATGTTGAATTTTCTCTTTCGGTAAGCTATAACCGGGTTAATTTACAAAAGGGATGTGGCCACATATACCAAACACCTATAAAACCAAAACGAAAACTCAAAACTTTACGAAAATTGGTGAAAACATGTGTCAGATGATTCTTAACAAGCATGCAAAGTTTCATGGAGATCGGACCATAAGTGGCGCTATAACATTTGAAAAGGCTTTAAAAACAAGATTTCGATAGTAAATGGCCTCAAATTGTTAAAAAATGCTCATCTATTCACACAACACTAGATCTTACACTTACATCTGTATGATATATCCCCTTATTCTGAACATCTTTGCATACCACCTCAAAGGCCTTATATGCTCGAACCCCGGTAATTGCTGCTTGCAGCTATATTTATTATTATTATTATTATTATTATATTATTTACAGTATAATTATAATTTACAGTAATTTATAATTCAATCAAATTTTAATGTATTGTTAAAATAATACAAATTATCAGATAGATTATCAATATAAAAAAATGAATAATATAATGTGTAAAGTCAGTGTAAAATGTGTAAAAATATGTGTTTAAAATGAAGCAATTATTTTCAGCAATTGTATTGTAATTTTAACATAATATATAATATAATATTAAAAATATCAGATGGATTATCAGTTTTTTGAAAAATATAAAACGGATTGAAATTTTAATAATAAAGTATGTAAGTATTTAAAATTAAGCAATAATTATTTTTAGTCATTTTAAAATAATATATTATTCAAAATATCAGATGAATTATAATATTTTGAAAGGAGATTAAAATATAAATAGAAAAAATACATTTAATTCATAATAAAATAATAAAATTATATATGTATTTAAAATGAAGTGATTATTATTTACAGTAATTATTATTATTTATTATTAATCCAAATTTTAATGTAACGTTAATAATTAAAATTATCAGATGGATTATCAGTATTTTGAAAAAAAAGGAAAAATTTTGAAACACATTGCATTTTTAATAATAAATAAGTAAGTGTTTAAAATGAAGTAATAATAATGTTCAGTAATTTAATTGCCATTTTAAAATAATATAGAATATATTGTTAAAAATATCAGATGGATTATCAGTTTTTTGAAGAAAAAAAAGTACACATTGAATTTTTAATAATAAAATATATACGCAATAAGTAACTGAGCAATTATTATTTTTTAAAAAATAATATATTAAAATAATATAATATTTTTTTATTTTTTAAAATAATATATTAATTTATAATATATATATATGTTATTTAAAATATCAAATGGATTATCAAAATTTTGAAAGAAGATTAAAAATATAAATATAAAAAACACATTTAATTTATCATAAAATAATATTCTATATGTATTTAAAATGAAGTGATTATTATTTACAATAATTTATAAATAATTCACATTTTAATGTAGTGTTGAATTATCAATATTGTAAAAAAATATTACAAATATAAATATAAAATAAATAAATAAGTTATTTAGAGTAACTTAAATATAAAAATATAAAAAACAATTTTTAATAATAAAATATGTAAGTATTTAAAATGAAGCAGTAATTATTTACAGTAATTTTATTATCATTTTAAAAGAATATATTGTCAAAAATATCAGATGGATTATTAACATTTTGAAAAAAAAAGCAGTATTTTTATAATAAAATATGTAAGTATATAAAATAAAGCAATATAAAGATTAATTATTAATAATTAGCAAGAAGATATAAAAAATACATTTAATTTATAATAAAATTATGTTCTGTTATTTACTGTTATGTTAAAATAATTAAAATGATCAATATTTTGAAAAAAATATTACAAATATAAATATAAAAATACATTTAATTTATAATAAAATAATTCTCTATGGATTTAAAATTAAGTTATTATTTAGAGTAACTTACAGTTATCTTAAGTTAAAATTTGAATGTCATTTTATGTAAAAAAAAAAATCAAATGTATTATCAACGTTTTGAAAAAAATATTACAAATATATGAAAATACATTAATTTGGTATAATGTATTTAAAATGAAATTATTGTTTTCACTAATGTATAATGTCATTTAAACTTCATTGTAATTTTAAAATATCTGATGGATTATAAATGTATAATCAGTACTTAATAAAACATGTCTTTTTATAACTGACAATCTCTATATGTCTTTGTGTCTCAGAAGAGGAAGAAGAGGAGGAAGAAGACAGCGACGACGAGTGTCAGGAGTTATCTCTGCAGTCTGACGGAGGCGCCATCGGAGACGAATCTCTAGAACCGCCCGCAAAGCTAGCTCGAACCGACCAGCGGGTGCTGTTCACCACAGGAAGCATGGATAACTAAGAACTGAAATACACACATGCACATAAACACACACAAGCACACACTCCACATAACACTCACCCTTCATTCGTGCACTTAACCCAACACATGCATCCAAAAAAACAAATGCTGCAGCTTGCATATCTACACAACACATTCGTATGTACATTTCCATTCCTGTCGACGTCTCAAATGCACATACACACAATGCAGAAACAGAGACACAGATAGTGCCACCCTCGCTCTCACACACTCATAACGTGATCACCGATCATATCAAGCTCTTAGACAGGGTGTAGAAGTCACTAAAAATAGCTCTCGAATCTAAACCTGACTTGTCTCGAATAGCCGTTAAGACGCGAGAACACAAATGAAACCTGCTGCAACTGGATCCTAAGAGTCGTTCGCGACGGACTGCACTCTGATTGGCTACTGAAACCTGAGTGAAACTGTCAGTCAAGCTTTTTGTTAACCTGAAAGGGTTGTTAGGGAGAAAAGATGGACCGTAAGTGTGCGTGTCGTGCGTTGATGTATACTTTCTGCCTATCCGTGTGTTGTCCGTGTGATTGTGAGTGACCCGGGACCTTAGCGTTTTCGTCCGCTAGCGCGAACGCGTGTGTTTTTGTGCATGTGCGAATGACCGTCCGTGGTTCTCAAGAAGTGTTGATAGTTGTTTTCGTCAGTGGTACCTTTCTTAGTTCTTGATGCCTTCAGTGACTGCCATGCCATATATTATAGCCCAGCTCTTTTAAAACTCAATTTCCCATGAGTCCACTGGGTGTACGTGATTCAGCTGGGTTGTGTATTTTGATTTTTTTTAGGGCTAGTCTATACATACCTCTGCAAATGACAGCAGTTTTACCACTGGGTTTTTTCCCCAGTATGTTTAACCTCTCCCTTTTTTTTTTTAAATTGTCCTGTTTTATTGCACTTTTTCCTCTTGCCAAACGTCGTCCTGAGCTTGGTACATTTTATGACATTTAATGTTTCTGTCCTTACATACTTTTTTCTATGGTCACAAAGTGACAATCTCGATGTGTACAGCGTTGTCTAACACTGTTTAGTGCATATTTGATGGTTTGCTGTGTATTTGAGATTTGGGTCAAGATATTTTACTAGAATCCTTCAAACGAACTTGACACCACTGCCCATAGTAGCTAGGAAATGTAAAAGCAGAGAGCGAAGCGATCTTTCAGCCATTTCCTTCTCAAGACTCGTCCGTTGAATTCTGTTTTTGTGTTGTGGCATATTTATTGACCGATTTGAGAGACCTACAGTACATTAAAACTCTGTATCTCATATCATTCAGCGTATGTAAGCTACGATTATTTCTGCTGTATATCTGAGCAGCGCACAAGATGCTGACTGAACTCAAACCAGCATGATGCTTTTTTCTTTCCCTTTGATTCTCTTGACAGAACCACAGGAAACATATCAGAAGATCCGGAGATCCTCTCTGTACGACAGCCATTTTCATAACAAATTGAATTTCCCTTTTCACCTTTTTGAAGTTGTTTCCATTTACTCAAAAAAGGAAAAAAAAAGACAGTGTGGCAGTGTTTTGAGTAATCTGAACCATGAGAATGGTTGTGCCTTTGCAGTTATCAAATGAAATCCAGATGTTTTTAATTTAAAATATGAATAAAATAATAATTTCTAAAATTGTGAATTGTTTCAACTATTTAGTTTTATCTAGTTGCATTTTTTTCCATCAGCTTCTCTTGAAACCTGGGGTTTCACACCTATGTTGTGACGATGAGTCGTCGGTGCCCTACTAACTGCAGTTTCTTGACATCAGTGTGCAACATCCTGTCCAAAAACAGTGAACGTGACAAGGAAACATTGCATGTGGTAATGTGAGGGGGTTTATGCGTTTACTTGCCAAGGTACTTTCCTGTCAGACTGTCACGTTATGTATCTTGCAGACATTTCTGAGAAAAGCAGCTCATCGATATATTGAGGAAAAAAAGAAAGGCACAGCCAGCCAGCCATGATTGTATACAGTACCAACAGAAAGAAAACAGTTGAGGTCAAAATTTTACATACAGCTTGTAGAATCTGCAAAATGTTAATTGTTTTATTTTTCTTTAGTACTGACTTGAATAAGATATTTCACATAAAAGATGTTTACATATAGTCCACGAGAAAATAAATAGTTGAATTTATAAAAATGGCCCTGTTCAAAAGTTTACATACACTTGATTCTTAATACTGTGTTGTTACCTGAATGATCCACAGCTTTGTTTTTTGTTTAGTGATAGTTGTTCGTGAGTCCCTTGTTTGTCCTGAACAGTTAAACTGCCCGTCGTTCTTCAGAAAAATCCTTCAGGTCCCACAAAGTCTTTGGTTTTTCGGCATTTTTGTGTATTTGAACCCTTACCAACGACTGTATGATTTTGAAATCCATCTTTTCACACTGAGGACAACTGAGGGACTCATATGCAACTATTACAGAAGGTTCACTGATTCTTCAGAAGAAAAAAAAAAAAAAACATGCATTAAGAGCCGGGGGTGAAAACTTTTGAACAGAATGAAGATGTGTGCATTTTTCTTATTTTTTTTTATTAATTTTCATTTAGTACTCCCCTTCAGAAGCTATAGAAGATAGCTGCATGTTTCCCAAAAGACAAAATAAGTTAAATTT
The DNA here is from genome assembly GCA_036247105.1 of Cirrhinus mrigala. NCBI lineage: Eukaryota > Metazoa > Chordata > Actinopteri > Cypriniformes > Cyprinidae > Cirrhinus > Cirrhinus mrigala. The sequence continues at coordinate 31,753,602 of CM070009.1, forward strand.
ACCCTGATCTTCAAATTCCAAAAGTTTTCATTCTGTTCAAAAGTTTTCACCCCCGGCTCTTAATGCATTAGTTTTCCTTCTGGAGCATCAGTGAGCATTTGAACCTTCTGTAATAGTTGCATATGAGTCCCTCAGTTGTCCTCAGTGTGAAAAGATGGACCTCAAAATCATACAGTCATTGTTGGAAAGGGTTCAAATATACAAAAATGCTGAAAAACCAAAGAATTTGTGGGACCTGAAGGATTTTTCTGAAGAACAGCAGGCAGTTTAACTGTTCAGGACAAACAAGTGACTCAAGAACAACTATCACTAAACAAAAAAAAAAAAAAAAAACAGCTGTGGATCATTCAGGTAACAACACAGTATTAAGAATCAAGCGTATGTAAACTTTTGAACGGGGTAATTTTTATAAATTAAACTATTATTTTCTCTTGTGGACTATGTGTAGATATAAATAATTTATATGAAATATCTTATTCAGGTCAGTACTAAATAAAAAATAACAGGCATTTTGTATCATCCCTCTTATTTTGGTTAAAATAATTAACATTTGCAGATTCTACAAAGTGTATGTAATCTTACTGACTCACCCAAAGCATTGGAAATATAGTGTATGTGTGTGTACGTATATATTTACACACACAGGGACTTTGTACAATAAAATTTATTTCAAAGCAGCTTGACAATATGAAACAGGCAAATATCAGCTCAGTTGGTAACATAAAAATGGGGTCTTGTTCCTTCTAGATACCTTTGTGGTTAGCACTGTATTACTGTTTACAGTAGAGAGAAGTTCAGAAGGTCAGTGGAAATTTTCAGTTAGACCACAAAGAGTTTGCTTTGAAAATCCTCCAAATAGGTTCACACTGGCATTAGTGGTTTCCTTTGCTGTTTGCTCACCTATAGATCTCCCAGGCTGGTCAACTTTTGTCAGCTTAAGCTTGTTAACAGTTACAAGCAAAGTGTTCTGTAATTTCCCAAAGATCTTAAAGCTGAAAACACTGGTACATTTTTTATCCTTACAGCACGTAGGTACTCAGGGGAGCTTCCAAGTGCCATCAATAGAGGGCAGAATAATACTGCTTTTTTGTTTGCAGCGTTGTTGGTGCACACATGACAGGACTACTAGGGGTAGCAGGACATTATAATCAGACATCAGATACTACAGTAAGCAGTTTATAAAACCCAGTGTGTTTGATTTGAATTGTACACTCGTAAAATAAATGGTTCAATAAAGAACCTTGAGCATCCCTGAAATTTTTCAATGCACAAAACATTCTTTATAGTGGGGTAAAATTTTTAAAACATTCTTCACACTAAAGTTGTGTCCCAAATGATACACTACACTATGCTCTTATTTTATGCACTATGTGGGCTACTCAGCAATCTAGTGTAGTTTTTTTTTTTTTTTCCAGCTAATTAAGTGCATCATCTGGAGATCTGAAGTGCACTTTTTTTTTCAGTGTGAACAAAACACTATACAAAAAAATGGCATAGAATGGAAAAAAAATGTTCTTTTGGCTTCACTTTGTGAACTTGAGCTCTAAAAGGCAGCAAAATGCAACTTTGTGTATGAGCTTGCGTTTCAGGTCTCTCGCATTTGCATGCGTATGAATGCAAGTCTGTGGAATGGAAAGTGTAGTGTGACCAGCCCTTAAAAGTTTACACCAAGTTTAAAAAAGTGTACAAATTAATTGTAGTTTCATCTAGTTTGCCACCATTAAACAGCTCCAGAACTTGATTTAATAACATAACTGCTTGCCATTCCTCAGGACTGGATGAAAGCCTTTGAACCTGAGAAATGTGATGCTGACCAACAACCACTGTCACAACAGCTGCAGATGGATGATGTTAATGATCCTTAAGTGATCGGATCAGTACATCATGACAGCTTTCAACTATAGCTGTACTTCAGGGTTATTCTTAGCAAAGCATATTAATAATCAAAAATGAAGTTTTGATATATTTACAGTAGGCAAAATATCTTCATGAAACATGATCTTAACATTTTGGCATAAAAGAAAAATCAATCATTTTGACCCAAACAATGTATTTTTGCCTATTGCTACAAATATACCCATACTACTTAAGACTGGTTTTGTGGTCCAAGGTCATGAGAGTAACTGTGCTTTTTGCTTCCTAAATTAAACACTGTGGTGACTACTATTCAGTCAGTTTTATCTCTTTATCTGTTTTTTTGCATTTATATATGCACCTGTTGACCTGGAGGAAAGTGGTTTTGTTGCAGCTCAACTGATGTCAAATGCTGAGGCGAAACACACTTTGAGCTTTACTCTGCGAGGGGAAACAAAGATAAGTTGCAGAATAGAGAGCAAGAGGGCATTGGAAACAGGGACGGGCAGGTTTGAGGACGTAAGCTGAGCTGCTGTTGTTCAATACTCAGAGACGTCTGGCTATATTTGGACGTCTCCCCTGAGATCTTGTCAGTGCCAAGTTGGGCTCTTTTCCCCCCTCCTTTTCCCGTTTTCCGTCAATCCCCTGACTATTATTACCAACTTTTCCACACGACGAGGAAGAACGCGTGCTTTACGTGTCAAGATTTCAAACGCACGTGCCAGCGCTGCCTTTTTACTCGTCCACCTCTTTTATATCTATCTCTCCTGTTGTTCCTGTTGGCCGTTCGGCGTTCTAGCGTGTGAAACGCCTCGGCCAAGTCGTGGAGAGAGAGCATATGCCCATCTCTGCCTCTCTCTCTTTCTCTCATCCTGACATGTGTGTCCTCCTCCGCCCAGCGGCCACCTGTGAGTCTTCCTGTGTCCCTTCTGCCGTTGCTCCGCAAACGTTATCGCTAATCTCCAACTCCTCGCCAACGGGTACTGCTGACGTGCTAACGGCCACAATCAGCGCTGACGTCCGACCGCAGCTACTGCTAAAGGATGTCCTCCAGGCAATTATATTCTTATAATAAGACTACAGATTCTGAAGAAAACAAAGTTTTTGTCCACTAAAACATTGGGTGCTTTCTGAAGGGTTGCAGGGTCGTAATGTAAATGACTTTTGACATTAAGGTGAACAGTGATTAGAAATGGACAAATTGCTTGACAAGAACGTTTTAAAACTTACATTTTAGTAGATTCCAAAAAGATCTGAGGCGGTTTGAATCAAAGGTTGGAATCAATCCCATTAATGGGAATCGACTCCTCATTCAGAGATGCTTTTAGTTCAACAGCTCTCAAACGAAAGGCTGCATCCTACAAAGGCTGCATATCTTGGCTGCTATGTCATCAAACGTCGCTGAATGTCATTTCACAAAAATAAACTGAATGAAAACAAGACAGTACAGAGCTTGTCTGAGTTTGAGGATGCAGCTTTCCATTTGTGAACCTCATTAACTCACCTTTTGCTCGCTAATAGTGATTAGAAGTCTACGAAAAGGTTCTTTT
>CM070009.1:31757105-31832745 GCA_036247105.1 Cirrhinus mrigala
CTGCAGAATTTTCATCCTATGTGACTCTGGACCACAGAACCAGTCTTAAGTAGCACAGGTATATTTGTAGACAGTGTTGGGCAAGTTACTTCCAAAATGTAATACATTCTATATTACTAGTTACGGTCTTTTAAAAGTAATTAGTTACATTACAATGTTACTTTCTCTGAATTGTAATGTGTTACACTACTTTTAAGTTACTTTCACCAAAATATCCACAGAAGTATGACTAGGCACTATAAAATACCAAAATGTAGTTTATTGCTGCTCATTATAGTGGAGGGTAATGAGGTAGGTCAATATAGCATAAAATTATAAAATCATATTAAGATAAGCTACCGGTGTAACGAAGCGTCAGCGGAGTGAGGATCCATTTGCAGTTTTATTTTAATCGTGGTCGTACAGGCAGGGTCAATCACCAGCAAACACACCAATATAGACAAGGCAAATCGTAATCCAAAAACATGCATCAGGGCGGGGCAGGCGGCAGTCATTCAGAGAACAGTTAACGAGAAGAGAGTCCGTAGGCAGGCAGCAAAGGTTCACAAAGGGAATAAACAATCCAGAGTAATCCACAGAAAGACAAACACGGAGAAAACGCTCAGAAATGTTCACCTAGGCAAAACAAGACTTCGCAACCCGGAAGAGACTGGGAGCGACTTAAGTAGCCGCCTAATGCCGTCAGGTGCAAGTGCAATCAGTACCGGGTACGTGAGTGGGAATTGTAGTCCAAAATGGGTTAATATTCAGGAGAGGGGTCCCTCTGGTGGCGAGCAAGAGGAACCGCGGGAGTCTCACTTGTGACAACCGGTATGTAGGTCTACATTAATGCTACTTGTAGTTTAGGTTAAACACAAATAAGCACAAAATTATTACATTTATAAATAACGCCGGTAAATAAAGCAAATTCTTATAATGTTCAACAGGGGTGATTCTAGGATTTTCATTTTAGGGGGGCTCAACCCCCAATGAGGGTATAATAACAAAAATTAATTTATTAAATAAATAAATTAAATAAAAAAATGTTTGACTAATAGAGGTGGTATACTATACTTATTGCAATATTCCACTGTATTGTATAGATAGGTATCCTTAGGTTAGCCTTAGGTATAACATTTGATTACTGAATAAGCCAAATACAAGTCTTTCTGATCTCACACACACGTTTACTGTACAAATACAAAATTTTACTGTTTGCATTTCTAGTACAAGCCTCTTTCCTTAGCTGAGGTATACAAACCTCTTTGCCACATGCACTAGAAACAACTGAAAGTTGCATTTTCAAATGAAAATGGCAACAGGATTGTTTTACAAAGTATGTGTTAATGTGCTTCATTTTAGCTGGAGGAAACAGCTGTGGTGTGATGACGGGTGAACACAGCGAAAACGTAGGCTACAGTAGATGCGTCATATTCTGAGTTTGCATTTCACTGTTTTTATACTGAATCTGTTTTTTGTGAGTGAGATGAATTAATGCATGTTCACATTTAGTCTATACAGTACAGTAACATCATGTTTACTCCCAATTTCCCAATAGGAGACTTGACAATCAATAAATGGGGGAAAAAAGTAACTGGCATTACTTATTTGAAAAAGTAACTCAGATATTTTTCTTAGAAATTCAAAAGTAATGCACTACTTTACTAGTTACTTGAAAAAAGTAATATTATTACGTAACTTGCGTTATTTGTAATGCGTTACCCCCAACACTGTTTGTAGAAATAGCCAACAATACATTGTATGGGTCAAAATTATCGATTTTTCTTTTATGCCAGAAATCATTAGGATATTAACTAAGATCATGTTCCATGAAGATATTTTGTAATTTTCCTACTGTAAATATATCAAACCTTAATTTTTGATTAGTAATATGCATTGCTAAGAACTCAATTTGCACATCTTTAAAGGTGATTTTCTCAATATTTAGATTTTTTGGCACTCTCAGATTCTAGATTCTCAAAAAGCTGTATCTCAGCCAAATATTGTCCTATCCTAACAAACCATAACATCAATGAAAAACTTATTTATTCATGTTTCAGACGATGTATAAATCTCAATTTCAGAAAATCGACCCTTATGACTAGTTTTGTGGTCCAAGGTCACATATCTGATAGTTTTTAATTCATCATGAATCTGAAATGTAAAGAGGTGATCTTATGTTGTCTAGAAGCAGAAGTGAATGTGAGCAGTGAGGAGGTTTTTGTCATGCTGTGCATCACTGTGATACCCACTCATTAACAGAGCTGTCCCATGTCTGACAGTAATACACTGCAGAATCATCCACATCCACATTACTGATGATCAGCTGATAATCAACACTTGACTAAGCTTTAGATGTGAAGCGGCTGAAGGTAAAACCATCCCCATATTGGTCAGGGTCACTGTCAGAATGATAGTATTTCAACACAAACTAAGGAGCTGCATTTGAAATCTGTTTATACCAGCTGACATAATCGTAGTCCTTTTCAATGTTACAGTCCATAGTCACAGATCTGCCTTTTTGTTCTGTCAGTATTGGAGGTCTCTGTGTAACCACTTTCACACATCTGATAGCTGTAAAGTTATAATGAATAAAATGAATTTCACCAAACTTGACACCCCTGATAGAACAACATGTTTAGAGTGAAATGTGTAACTTACATGACAGAAGAGTGAGAATAATGCAGTAGAATATGATCAGCATCTTGACTGTGATGAGCAGATTGAGTTTAGTGAAGAGATGAAGAGAATCAGAGAGAATGAGATACTCATATAGAGAAGAGAAACTCTGAAAGAGGGAGGATCACTACACTTCAGCCAATCACTTCATCCTAGCAATGAAATGGACACTGGTTTCATATTCTGAAGGATCCTTAGATCCTTACGTGCAAATTATTGTGTTGTGTTTAAATGTTATGTTTGTTTTTTATTTTATTTATAATCATTTATTTACATAATTATTTATAATCAGTTTATAATCATTAGTCATTCACATAATTCATATTTAATTATTTATTTGATTAAGTATTTATAATTTATTCATTTATTCATATATATTATTCATATATATTATTCATTTATATGTTTTCATATTTTATATTTCTCATTATTTTCCTTGCTTATGCATTTTCATTATTGTTCAATTCCATGATTGTGAGGTTTCATGAATTGTTTGGTCTAAGAAATAGATAACGGGGATGTTTATGGAAATTCAAGGTTTATGGGATGTTGAATCCGTTTGATATATCATTGGTTCTTTGAGCTGTACTCCCCAGACAAAGTCTGAACATTGAGACATACGCAACTAAAACTGTTCAATAAATTCTGTTATACCTTTTACCATCATCACTTCGTCTCCTGCTTATAATATATATATATATATATTTATGTATGAAAACCTGATTGTCTATAGATACATATAAAATATAAATAGTAATGAAGACAAAAACAGAACTTGATTTTTACATGTATCTTTACTGAAGCACTCAATTAATTCAGTTTACCTTCAGGAGTTAATGCATGGTTTAACATAAAGCTGAACACATATTCATACATTTTTATTTCACTTTATTGTGTGTTATAATGTTATAAATATAAATACAATTCCTGCTTTGAGGACAGCATAGTTACCATTAACTATTAAGACTGAATGGGCAGTCAAATCTGTGAAATGATTATGGAGAAGGAGCTTCGATCTAAAGAGTGGGATGTAACATGTAAAGGAAGCTCATGTTCACCTTACAGTTAAATCAGTTAGTCAAATGGTGCACAATATCATATTTGTCATGTTTGTATAAGATCTTGCAATCGACACTCCTATTAAAATCTCATCATACTTTTTCTATTGCTGCATTATCCAGTATGAAAATGTTCTGTCTGCATAACACTCGAATATATTTTACCCACTGTTTTTTCTGATTCTTTTGCTCTGGTAGACTCACAGTAAGCCAGTAGCAGTATTAATATTAAGTGACATGATATCTGACGCACGGAAGCCAATAGGCTTGTTTGTGCCTTTCCTTGCCTGAAATGTAGGCGAGAGTAGGCGGCTGCAGTGAGGGGAGGAGTGAAATAAGTGCAGTCAAGACGGATAGTTCTGACTTCCCGAAGTGGAACAGAGACCCACAAGATCAAAGGCGGATATCGCGTTATCACACTCAGGTGCTGTGTTGCTGATAAACATGTTATAATTTCAGCTCTGTTGTTTTTATATGAAAATAAATATGATGAACAAGACACTCAAAGTGATTGCTATTTAATTCTATACGAAAGGCGTATTTATCATCCATTTTTACTTTAATGCAAACGTGTATTTTAGATTTTTATAGAAATATGACAACAATCACATATCTCACGCAGAGATTGCACTGGCATAGTGTTTGGGAATATTCATGCATCATTTAAACACATAACCATATGATATTAGATTAAAAAATAAAAGAACGGCAACATCACGGTTGTCTGAACCAATGAACTATAAGCTGTGTCGTCATCCAGGCGTTTCCCATCGTGCTTTTGGTCAGCGCAGTCGGTGGAGAGCTACTGTGCTCGACTGCTCAATCGGACACGACCGCCTCACCGTTGCAAGAGTTTTCTGGCACACGTCAGCATGAGATCAGAGCAAGGCGGACGTAACTCCGACACATTTCTAACCAGCATGCATCCTGCGGTGATCACCGGTGATCGATTCTGCGCAGAATTTGCTCATCTCAAACAAGCCTACTGATATTGGTTGCAGAATGTCACTCTGTGTTGCGGTTCCTCTACTGATACTGCCGTTGACAGCTGAAGTAAAACGTAGACTGAAACACACGCGTCAGAATATACTGAGTTGTTTATTCTAATTCCACTCACTATATGGTTTTTTCAGACCACATACACAAGTAAATAAAAGGCATCAAAGAACTTTAAGTTGCATCTTCATGTCTCAGTTCGGACATCTGTGTTGAATTGGTCCCCCACCGGCTACTCACTGGTTTTAATTCAATCAGTTTTCTTTATCTCGCGTCCCTTATTTGTTTGCTTGAATGTTTTGTCAAATACGTTAATAAAACATCACATTGTCATAAAACTGTTTCATTTCTTATTGCATAATTCTATAAAGTATTTTTTTTTAAATATATAAGCCATAGATGAGATAGATTGCGCTGGCCAACTATATTAACAGATGTCGTTACCAAAATCAAAGTTTACAGTAACAGATGCGACTGTAAATGCAGTTTTCATAGCGACCCATGAAAGATTGTTTGCCAGTGTGTTTGCCAGAATGGACAGTTTTCAGTGACACAATCCATCAGCACATGTCATAAATGTCAGTGGCTCCAGTTTTCACTGACATGTGTCAGTGGAGAGTTTTACTCTGGCTGTCAGTGGCAGTGTCACTGGAGGAGCCGCAACACAGAGTGACATACTGCGGCCAATGTCAGTGACACTGACACAATCCATCAGCACATGTCATAAATGTCAGTGGCTCCAGTTTTCACTGACATGTGTCAGTGGAGAGTTTTGTTCTGGCTGTCAGCGGCAGTGTCACTGGAGGAGCCGCAACACAGAGTGACATACTGCGGCCAATGTCAGTGACACTGACACAATCCATCGACACGTCACATAAGTAAATACAAATTAATTCAGCGATGAAAGGAATGCTATGTTTGATAGAAACGTGTCATAAATATGGTTCAGCAGTTAAGTGCGTGTGTTACACGGTCTACGTTAAACTCCAGCTGACAGCGGCAGTGTCACTCGAGGTGCCACAGCAGTGACATGTTCCGCAAGAGTGACAGTGACACTGACACAATCCATCAGCACATGTCACAAGTGTCACTGGCACATGCCACTCTGCGGTGACAAGTCACTGAAAACCGGAAGTGTCACACGATGTGTCACTGAGCAGTGGCATGTGCCAATGGCTTCTGTGCGTCAGATGTCATGTCACTTAATGTTAAAACTGCCTCTCCAGTAAGGCTGGATGAATTGATGAAGTGATTTGAAAATGTAATATAATACATAATCAACACCTTATTATAATGTCTCTCAGCCAACCAGAGTCAAGCATTCAACAATGCTGTGCTATAATATATAATATGCAATGACTAAATCAACAAAGGTAAAACAGCATGCTGTAAATCACTAGACACAGAAATGTATTAAATATTCATTACTAAATTTCATTACTACTCACTTTCAAAAACCGGTGAAAATAACTGAAATGAGATGCTGAATATACTTCATGTTTTTTATCTGTTGTCTAGAAGCAGAAGTGAATGTGAGCAGTGAGGAGGTTTTTGTCATGCTGTGAATCACTGTGATACGTGCTCTTTAGCAGAGTCGTCCCATGTATGACAGTAATACACTGCAGAATCATCCACATCCACATTATTGATTGACAGATGACAATCTGACTGGGTTGGATAAGAAACTGTAAATTTAGATGAGGAGAATCCAGATCCATATTTAGGAGAGCTCCAGCTGTGGTAAGAGTTTAAAACAAACTGAGGCGTTTCTCCTGCGACCTGTTTATACCAGCGTCCACCATCAGTAGAGCTGCCTGTGTTACAGACCAACGAGAGCGTTTGTCCTTTACTGACTGTGATTAATGGAGGACTCTGAGTCACTACAGTCACTCCACTGACACCTGCAGAATAAACACACACCATCACTGATACACAATACTCACATGTGACACATTCATGAGCATCTTTAACTGCAGTCTAGTGACGTCTTACATGACAGAGTGATGATGAGGATGATGAAGATTGTCAGCATGTTGTGAGTGTGTGATGTGAACAGACTGAACAGAGGAGAGCGATCAGAGACCAGCTTTAAGAGACTGAACACAATGAAGAGGGAGGAGGCGACCTATGCAAAGATGCAAAGGTGACCAGTCAACCGTTCTGCTGTTGTTTTTTAAAAAAAAAAAAATAGTAATAAAAAAAAGAAGAGGGAGGAGCCTCTCAGTGACATCATCATCATTCATCATCACATATATCATCAACAATCATCACTGAATGACTGGTAGACAGTTTATTTACATAAACTCATTTATTGAAATACTAAACTCATTTGCATTGATTTTTTTTTTTTTTTTTTTTTGTAGTTTTTGAAATGACAAAAGTAGTCAAAAGTTTTTGACACACAAAGCTGAAATAATGTCCAAGCTGCTCTTATACAAATGATCACAGCATATTGTAATCACTTAATTTTTTTAACAGAACAAAAATCATCATAAAAGCACTATAAGACTCTTAAAGTATTATAAAAAGAGATTAGTTAAATTACAGGTCAGACTGGTAAAGAAATGTAAATGTAACGAGGAGTCAGCGTGAGTGGGATCCATATGCAACTTTATTAAAGTCCAGCTCATAAGCAGACAGACAATGGTCAAAAGGGCAATCCGAGCAATGTAGGCAAACCAGAATCAGAAACAGAGTCCAGGCGAGAAGATCGAGGCAGGCGGCGGTCCAACAGAGTAAATCCAGTAAACAAAGCAAGGGTCAAAAGGCAGGCAGCAGACAGACAGAGTACTAAGACAATCGGGTAGGCAACGAGAGATCAGGCAGGGGTAAACGCTCAGAAATGTTAGCAGTAGCAAAACAAGACTTCACGATGAAGTGAGCGTGAGAGTGCTATTTATGGACAGAGGGAAATGGCTGACACCTGTGCAGGTGATCAGCCCCAGGCACGGGGTTGTGGGTAATGGAGTCTGAAATGGAAACTAGTACTCCGGAGATGGTTCCCTCTGGTGGTTATCGGAGGGAGCCACAGAGGCTGAATTCGTGACAGTAAATAAGAAATAAAGGAAGTAATTTGTTTTTATTTTAATATGAATCTCAGATGTGAAGTAGTGCTCTTATTGTCTGTTGTCTAGAAGCAGAAGTGAATGTGAGCAGTGAGGAGGTTTTTGTCATGCTGTGAATCACTGTGATACGTGCTCTTTAGCAGAGTCGTCCCATGTCTGACAGTAATACACTGCAGAATCATCCACATCCACATTACTGATGATCAGACTATAATCTGATTTAGATGAATGTGTTGATGTGAATTTAGGAGCAGAGAAACCAGATCCATATTCAGCTGAGCTCCAGCCATGATGAAATCTTAACACATGCTGAGGAACTCCTCCTGGAGTCTGTTTGTACCATTTAGCAGTCTGATCAGTTACTGTTCCCAGATTACAGTCCACAAACTTTAAGACAGTGAAGAGAAAGACTCGCCCACCTCATACAACACACACTCAACACATCTCACACACTCACTCACTTCACACCAGACCAGATTAGTCTTGCTAAAGTGGATTTTTCTATTTTGTCATGTGCACTTGATTATATAAATTAATTTATTCATACTGAATATGAAATATTTTACTAAATATCACAGTATCAGGTCTTTTTACGGTGTTCCTGTCTTGTCATGTTTTGTGAATGATTGTTGTAAATTAGTATAAATCATTAGATTTCTTGATATCTGTCTCTCCCTATGAAAGAGAAACCTCAAAATGTACATACTGCTTTTCTGAGTCATTTACATAAAACTATGTTGAGTCAACAGGTGTCTCCTGTGTAACTGTGTGTGTTGTGTTCACAGTTCACTGCATCCACTTCAAGTCATACTTCAGTTCTCTCTGGTAGACTTCAGTCATATCGGTTTTATTCCAGTAAACTTCCCAAAATTTTTTCTACACAGATAGTACACATCCCCTGAATAAACATCACACTTCTGCCTAGTTGTGGGGTAAAAAATTGTGTTTTTATGAAATAAAAAAAGCTTTGAAGATGAATGAACATTTTGTCTAAGAAAAGTATTCAGAATGTCTTCGGCGTCCTAATGAAATTTGATTTATAGAATTTACAAGAAAAAAATAATGAATTTATGAATTGAATGGTGTAAAGTTGATGTAATTTGTGATGTGACAGGGTAACACACAATTATTTAACAAAACACAGAAATCTAAATCTAAATATATTTTACTGGAGTAGAATAACTAAAAACTAAAAACAAAGGCCAAAAGACATTAATGTTTTGGATTGTAAAGAAATGGGGAATGCTGCAAAAGTTCTTGATTTCTTAAATTAGAACTGCACTTCAAATAAATATAATCCATTTCACAGAGTAATGATGGTGTTTTGAGACAGAACTACATTATTTTACATTCTACTCTAAATGCTCACATTGTAGTCATTGTTCTTCATCTTTTGGGCCCTGGCTGTAGTACACTCTGTAGGCTCTGAAGACTTGCTCAATCTGGTGTATTTCCTGTACAACGACGTAACTCGCTGATTAACCTCCATAGGATGATGCATTGTTGTGGAAACGAACTAGTCACGCCTGTTTCCGAACACGTTCGCATCTCCTTCGTTTGAACCACATTAGTTCAACAATGTGGGGCCATTGTTAATGACGTCACCGAGTAATAATTTATGCTATTTAACTGATTAGAGATCTCTAAAATGCAGCTATATTGAACATGGCACCTGATGACTAATTTACTATTTTTTGTTCCCTGTCATTTCGCTTTATTTGATGTTTGATTCATCGTGGGTTCCCTCTTACATCATACTCCGGGGTTCCCATAGGCATTTAGCCTCTATCGCTATTTACACTTAGCACAAATAGCTGCTGCCTTACAATAATATATTTATAATTATATAAGAGTTCTTTGAATATTGTGATGGACAGTGGGGGGCCTTAAAGTCAAAAGGTTTGAAAACACTGAGAGCTTTATAAAGTCTATAAAAATCTCAACTGTGGCTCTAAGTAATAATAAATAAAATGCTATATTACCAATCTCATCAACAGCCTCAATCATTTTCTCCAGTTCATCAGGACAGATGTCTAACTGTGAAACCGAAACAGATCAGCAGCCACTGGCTGGGGAAATCTTCACAGAAAATTCAGCTTTGATTACATGAATAAATTACATTTTAAAATATATTATTAGGTAACACTTTATTTTGATAGTCCACTTTAGACATTCTACTAACAGTAAGTAACTTTGCAACTTCATGTCAACTAGCCATTAGAGTATTAGTAGATTGTCTGCTTACTAACACTCTTCTAAACATTGCAAGTATATGTCAACTTATTCTACTAATCCTAAACCTAACCTGACAGTCTGTTCTGAGAGTTAGTAGACATGTAGTTGCAAACTAATGAAAATTAGTTGCCATGTAGTTGCAAAGTTACTTATAGTTAATGTATAAAGTGGACTATCAAAATAAAGTGTAACCTATTAAAATATATTAAATATATGTTTTTACTGTGTTTTCCTACTTTTCAATCACCAGTGCTGATCTTTCACAGCAGAGGGTTGTGTATAGTGGTGTAAATAAAACTTACAAAGCTCTTCCTGTCGCTGGATTTGTCTCTTCTAGATTGGGGATTTTGGACATTATAACATTTACTGACACATATCGATCTGAACGTCTGACTGAACTTAAATTCTTTAAAAACTTAATACTCCTGTTAAACCCATAGTGCTGCGAGTTAACATCATGCTTCCTCAACGCGGAACTGACTGGCGGTTTACGCGGTTTACGCAACCTAACGTACAAAAGTCATGTATAAATGACTGGCCCCGAATCAGATGTTGATTACCAAAACAAAATGAAAATATTCGCAAAATGCATCTTTTTTTACTGTCACTGTTTATTCTTCATTATGCATAGAAGTGAAAGCTGACTACATTTTGAAAATAATTCATTTTGAATGGTTCTATGCTTCAATTCTTTGCAAAATCAATAAGAAAACTGTTTAACTGTTTAACAAAGTATAAAAGAAAATGACACAGTTCAAGCTACTAAGTTGCATTTTTTTTTTTTTTTTAGCTTTTTTTGATAGTGTCTAGTTTTATGTTTTCATCACACCAGTAAATATCATCTCTCGCTTTTATAAAAATCCAAACTCATCAAGTTCTTGAGTTTAGATGCTGCTGTTCAGTTTAAGGTGCTCTCTTGTCATAAATTAATCTATTACTATTAATCATTTGTAACACAAACAGTGGTAAAATATCTATTTAGGAGTCTTAGGCCTTTCCAACGATATATAGTTTGTCATGATTAGATTAAGATTTATTTGTAATGGTGAAGTAAACTTGTCAAGAATGTATAAGCTGCTCTTTCATACATAATGATAGCATATTGTGACTACTTGCTTTCAAACAAACCAAAACATCATCAAATCACCATAAGAAATTAGTTAAATTACAGGAACTCATGCAATTTGTAATTAATTCTTGAATGAATGTGAGATCTGAAGTAGTGATCTTACTTTTCCTCTGTTGAAGCAGAAGTGAACAGTGAAGTGTGAGCAGTGAGGAGGTTTTTGACCTCTGAGGAGGTTTTTGTCATACTGTGATAAATCACTGTGATACCTCCTCATTAGCAGTGTTGTCCCATGTGTTACAGTAATACACTGCAGAATCATCCACATCCACATCCACATTATTGATGATCAGACTATAATCTGATTTAGATGAATGTGTTGATGTGAATTTAGGAGCAGAGAAACCAGATCCATAACGAACTGAGCTCCAGTCATGACTAAAAGTTAACACGTGCGGAGGAATTTGTCCTGGAGTCTGTTTGTACCAACCAGCAACATTATTACTTACAGTCCCCAGATTACAGTCCAGTTTAGCTGTTTGTCCTTTACTGACTGTGATTAATGGACTCTGAGTCACTACAGTCACTCCACTGACACCTGCAGAATAAACACAACCTTTACATGAGATTGTGTGTCAAAACACTTGAAATCATCAGATGTGATGAAAACTTACAGGTCAGAAGAGTGAAGAAAGCGCAGAATATTGTGATCATCTTGTGATTTGGTGTTGATGTGTGAAGATGAGCAGTGCTGTAGAATAATGCTGAGATCAGATCAGAGACACAAACTTTAAGACAGTAAAGAGAAAGACCCGCCCACCTCATACAACACACACTCAACACATCTCACACACTCACTCACTTCACACCAGACCACAACGGATTAAACTCGCTAAAGTGGATTTTTCTATTTGATCATATGCACTGTGGTAATGTAAATGAATTTAATCACACTAAATATGAAATATTTTGCTAAATATCACTATATCAGGTCTTTTTACTGTGTTCTTTTCTTGTCATGTTTTGTGACGCATTGTTGTAAACAGTGTTAGGGAAAGTTACTTTTAAAAGTAATGCATTACAATTTTGCGTTACTCTCTGAAAAACTAATTACGTTACTTAGTTACTTTTTATGTAAAGTAATGTGTTACGTTACTTTTGCGTTACATTTTAAATCAGGGCAAGGCTTGCTTCTTTGTTTTTAACATAAAACAATTCTAATGTAAAAACGCTTTTACACCAAAAGTGAAATAAATTCACCTCAGGCTGAAAGAAAGTACATTTATGCAGGAGTTCACAAAAAAAAAAAAAAAAAATTAATAATAATAATAAAAAATGCAGCACAAATGTTAGTTTATCTAAAGTAATTTTTGCTTATTAGTATAGCTAAATTGCATCATCGAAGGTCAGCAGCAAAGACACTGGTTAATAAAATGGGATTAACTACATTGTAACGCCATGCCAGCAGAGGGAGCCCTCACCCATTGACTCTCTGTTACCGCTATGGTACCGCTAACATAAAGGATATTTGTTTTATTTAATATATTTAATTATTGCAGGTTTGCATCATATTCTGAGTTTGCATTTCACAGTTTTTATTCATTTTGAGGAATACTGAATCTGTTTTTTGTGAGTGAGATGAATTAATGCATGTTCACATTTAGTCTAAAATACAGTAACATCATGTTTACTCCCAATTTCCTGACAGGACACTTGTCAATCAGTAACTGGTGTTACTTATTTGAAAAAGTAACTCAGATATTTTCTTAGACATTCAAAAGTAATGCGTTACTTTACTAGTTACTTTAAAAAAAGAGTAATATTATTATGTAACTTGCGTTACTTGTAATGCATTACCCCCCAACACTGGTTGTAAATGAGTATAAATCATTAGTTCCTTTCGAACAGCCTTCAGCAAACAACTGTTTACTCTGATGCTGAAGCCTGATTTGTTCATGTTCATGTAGCTGCACAAGCCAGTGGCACTACAAGCCAAAGCAAAGAGATGGGACCAACTCTAACAACGGGCTCAAGTGAACTCATGCCAGCACAAGTCCCGCGTGCTTCACTCTCCCTGCAATGCTTCGACTCACCTGTGTACTTCACACGTGAGGATCAGCGTCCCTCATCGGCCACGAGCAGTTTGATTTCCCTTAGTGAGTCTGAGGAAGAACAGACTCCAATTTGGTTTGGGACGCTCTGTGAGGGCAGACTAGCGTTCGGCTACTGGTCAGATCTGGAGCAATGCTTACACATCAACTGCCTTGAGATGATAGTTTTTCTATAGCTCTAAAAACCTTCCTGCTGGCATTAAAGGGGCACCACATCCTGGTGATGGTGTTTTTAGACAGAAATAAGGACTCAAATGTGCTGCAGTGCCATTTCACTCATTTTCCATGTTTGTATTTCCTCATGTGGGAAGCGATGGATGATGAGATCTCAGCAGGTTTCTTTTTCTGTCCAAAATACTCAAGAAACTGGCCATCAGGTCCCACATAACCTGATTTTACCAAGTACAACATGTTCCTGGATCAACGTCTTTGTTGACCCTGGAACAACATTGTGATTAACCAATCAGATTTGAAAAAACAGTTTATAATTTTTGTAAAGTTTAGTCTTACAGTCAGTGTTGGTGCTTGTACATCAGTGTCATTCATCTATAATTTCCTCTGATTTTAGAGATTACTTATGGGTAAGTTTAGGTGCAGGTGTAAGGATGTGTAAGGATCAAGATTAAATTTTTGGATTTAAATGTTGTTCCAGGGTCAACAAAATATGTTGAGCCAGGAACACATCTAACTCAGCAGGTCCCACCAGGTACATTATGATAGTGTGATCAACCTGCAATTATAGGAAAATACAACATACGTATACTGAGTACAAGCTTGTCAGATTATTAGGATTTTCTTTTTGGGGGGTGGAATAGTCCACCCAAAAATGAAAATAATGTCATCATTTCCTCACCATCAAGTTGTTCCAAACCTGTATGAGTCCTGTTGAGTTCAACCTTCTTCTGTTGAGTATAAAAGAAGATATTTTGAAGAATGTTGATATTTTCTATGGATGGCTACCGTCAATTGTTTGGGTAGTAAGATTCTTTAAAAAAATCTTCTTTTGGGTGAGTAAATGATGACAAAATTTTTATTTTGGGTGAGCTAACCCTTTAACATAAGGCAGGAGAATTTAAATGTTTGTCGTATCAGATTACTGAACAAGCAAAAATCATATCACAGCATATGGTGAATGTAGAGTGATAAAGATGATCCCTGCTCACCTTTGACATAAGCTGCCAGTGCTTCTGGTGTGTCTCTATCAGGATCAATGGTGATGAGGATTGGTGTTATGTCTGCAAGTGTTTTTATTCGATCTGCAACACAAAAGTAACATGTAATATGACTTAAAATGGTATATATTCATTTATATAAAAAAAAATCTAACTTAAAATTATGCAAACATATGTAACCAAGTCTAAACTTGATTTCTTCATTTTCTGTTTAAAAAATGTAAAACACTATTCCATTACAAAAATGTAATTATCAGTATGAATTAATCTTCTATTAAAGAACATCTGATTCTTGAAAATCAGAAAAATTCTTCAAATCACAAAAATAATTGTGGTTAATTGTTTTAATATATTCACACTCCCAGTTTCAAGCTTACAGACATTTTCATATCATATTCTTCAAAAATCAAATGTGACAAGTCAGTTAACACTGAGAGCTTTATAAAGTCTATAAAAATCTCAACTGTGGCTCTAAGTAATAATAATAATAATAAAAAAAACAGTTTGTCAGGACAGATATCTGGAAAGTGTGTGAAACCGAAATAGATAGCCACTGGCTGCTGATTTTTGTGGGTTTATTGTTGTGGTCGATGAGTGAAAATGGTCCTCCAAGTGCCGCTTTTCCCATCGACTTTGTTCTTTCTTTCTCAATCACTACAACACCGAAAACACATTAATGATAATGCTCTCATTATGATATAATAAGGATGCAAAAAAAAATAAATAAATAAAATGTGGTGTAATTTTGATGGAAATATACTTAATGATCGAAGAAATGTTTAACAAATCTGTGAAGAGCTCTGCTTTTGGGCTAGTAAAATGGTAAAGAGAGCTGTGTAGTGCTGTTAATGAAGCTTGTCTCTTCTAGATGAAGGTGGTGGAGGTAGAGTTTACAGTGGTCGTATGTTTAGAAAGGACGCACACGGTGCTGTCCTACACATCCTAAACTATAAAAAGTCACACAGAATAAATAAAAATGCTTAAGGAGTAAACACACCTACATATAAACATCATTTATAACAGAAACATCATTTCAACCAACAGTTTTCAACCAGGGGCCCACTAGAGGGCCTCAGCAAACTTCTAAAGGGCTCACAACAGGATTTTAAGTGGTTTAATTTAATTTAAAATCAAGGTGATGTTACATTTAAAGGCATAATAACAATTAACTCATTTATATGAATAGACAAATGCTGAGAAATAAACAGGCAAGACTTCAGTCACACTAATTATTTAAACATGAAGCTGCAAATATATATATGACAGTATTTATGAATGACTTTTCAGTGTGTTGGTTTGTGACAGCACGGCACATGCATGTGTTGATCTTGAAACACTGCATTGACATTATAACATTTACTGACACATATTAATCTGAATGTCTGACAGCTTAAACTCTTCAAACTTAATACTCCTGTTAAACCCATAGTGCTGAGAGTTAAGATCATGCTTCCTCAACACAGAACTGACTGTCAGTTTACACAACCTTACGCTGTACAAAAGTCACATACAAATGTCTAATCACGAATCAGATGTTAAGATTTAAAAAAAAAAAAAACAACCTGAAAGTATTTGCACAATGTTAAGTAATGAAAAGTAGTTCATTTTGAATGGTTACATGCTCCATTTCTCTGCAAAATCAATAACAAAACTGTTTGTTTAACAAAGTATTGCCTACAGAAAATGACACACTTTAAGCTACTATGTTGCATTTTCCAGCTATTCTTTATAGTGTCTATATTCATGTTTTCTATCACATCAGTAAATATCATCTCTTGCTATTATCAAAATCCAAACCCATCAAATTCTTGGAGTTCAGTTGCTGCAAGATTTCTTGATGCATCTGTTTTGTTTTTGTTGTTGTTTTGGCTTCACAGGTCAGATGTGACTTTGTCCCACTTGACAAAAAGACAGAATTGCAACTAAATGTTCTAAATGTTAAATACATAATTCTGTAAATGTTAACAGCAAAAATTCTCTTTAACAAAAAGTACATACTAAAATATATCAGAGGTCATTAGTAAAGCATAAAGATTAGATATATAAAACTGAATGTCCAGAATGTCCAAGCTGCTCTTTTATGAATAATCATAGCATATTAACTGTTTTTCAAACCAGAACATCATTAAATCACTGTAAGAGATGAATTAAATTACCAGACAGATTAGCAAAGAAATGTAATATTCTCAAGCACTGTAATGTTATTAATTCAACATGAATCTGAATTGTCAGGATGGATTTTTCTATTTTATCATATGCACTGTGATAATACATTTTAATGAATATTTCTATTGAATATGAAATATTTGATTAAATATCTAACCACAAATTTTACATACAGCTTTTTCAATAATATATATAAAATATAGCTGCAAGCAGCAATTACCGGGGTTCGAGCATTGTTAAGGTCTTTAAGGTGGTATGGTTAGGGTCTAGGCCAACCTGGATTCATGGCTGACAGTAAAACACATCCAAAATGGAGAATATGTTCACAGAAATACACACACAGAAACGAAAAGTTTAAACTGATATATTAATACTGAATAAACATGTTTACACACACACAGAGACATACATGCACACACATTTTCTTGTAGATATAGATATTTGAAATAAATGATATGGGCCAACACTTTTACTTGCAAGTTTTGTCTTTGTAACAGTTTGTGTCTTTTTCAGATTTCTCTGTAATCATAATGTGGCATAATTGTAAAAAACTGATGTGTCTGTATGAACAAACTTATAAGCTTTGACTAAATGTGATTTTAAATGGTATAACAGTGATTTTATAAGCGTTAATCCATCATGAAACCTATTACAAGTAGTTGTGTTCAGCTGAATAAGCCCATTAGTGGTCTTCTACTGGCATCTAGTGGTTATTATTGCAATTTCATGCAATGTCTCATACAAACACTGAGATTTTAAACATCATAACTATTATAGTGTTATTTTTGCCCAATCTCTCTTCAATTTTGCATATTTGTTTAGAATGAGATTATTTGTCATTTTACACAGTTTTGAGAAATTGCAAGCTTCCTTTTAAAAATTTTAGGCTTTTGGGTACAGTAGATTTAAAGAACATATTTAAAGAACAGTTGGATTGACAGCAATGGTCCTAGAGACAAAATTGTTGAGAATGAGGAGATCTTTCATATGGTATGAAGATCTAGTGTTTGTGTGAATAAATGGGCAATTCGGTGCCAATTACAATAGAAATGTTGTGTTTTTTGAAGCCTTTTTAACTGTTATAGTGCCACCTCTGGTCCGATGCTACGGTTGCTATGGTTTTAGGATGTAGTCCAACCCAAAATATGGCTAAAACTAAAGCACATCTATGATGGAGAACACAATCACAAACACAGAAATGAAATAGTTAAACTGTTATATTAATGTTCATTAAGCATTATTACACACACACACAGACACACATTTTGTTGCACATAAGAAATTTCTGTCATATATAGTAGGTGACAAAATGCTTACTGTAAGTCTTGTGTTTTTAAGAGTTTATATGTCATTTTCAGATTGCACTGTAATCATAATCTTGCATAATTGTCAAATGTAATAGATCTGTATAAATGAAGTGGTAAACTTTGACTAAATGTTATTTGAAATGTTATAACAGTGATTTAGTATCATCTTTGTATGAAATCAAAGCTTGAAACTATGAAAATGCACTGTTCTAGTCATTTCAGTGACCCATTAGTGGTCTTCTACTGCCATCTAGTGGTTATAGTTGCAATTTCATGGCGTTTTAGAGAAATGCTTTGTTTTTAAGCTTTATAACTGTTACATTGCCTTTTTTGCCTAATGTCTATAAAATGTCTGCTTGTTTAAAATCATATGATGATGATTTTACTTAGGTTTGTGAAGTTTTGTTTTCTTTTAGGTTTTATAGACTATTGGGTACAGTAGATCATGATCATCTTATTAAGTGGCCGTGTTATCGCTGTCCAAATGCAAATGTTCAATATTTTTTTGATAATAATTTATCTAGAGAGCCAAGAGCATGTTACTGCAGTGGATTTATTGATATTGAGTCAAAAACTTAATACTAGTTAAAAAAAAATAGGTTTTATAAATAATATCAAATAATTAAACAGTTGGATTGACAGCAGTGGTCCTAGAGACAAAGTTGTTCAGAATGAGGAGACATATCATATCATATGAAGATCTAGTGTTTGTGTGAATAATTGAGCATTTTTTATTATTATTATTATTTTTTTTTTTTTAGCAATTTAAAGCCAATTATCATAGAAATTTTGTGTTATATTGATATTCATTAAGCATTACTACACACACACACACACACATTTTGTTGCACATAAGAGATTTGTGTAATAAATGGTAGGTGACAAAATGTTTAGTTCAGGTCTTTTTATGATTTTATATATCATTTTCAGGTTTCACTGTAATCATAATCTTGTATTATTGTCAAATATGATGTATCTGTATAAATGAAGTGTTGACCTTTGACTAAATGTGATTTGAAATGTTATAACAGGTATTTAGTCTATGCCTGAATTGAAATGAATTGAAAACAAACCATGAAAATGCACTGTTCTAATAATTTCAGTGACCCATTAGTGGTCTTCTACTGCCATCTAGTGGTTATAGTTGCAATTTCATGGCGTTTTAGAGAGAGATGCATTGTTTTTAAGCTTTATAACTGTTACATTGCCTTTTCTTGCCCGATGCCCATAAAACGTATGCTTATTTACAAACATGTGATGATGGTTTTACTAAGGTTTGTGAGGTTTTGTTTTCTTTTAGGTTTTATAGACTTTTGGGTACAGCAGATCATGATCATCTTATTAAGTGGCCCTGTTATCACTGCCCAAATGCAAATGTTTAACATTTTTTTTGATAATAATTTATCTAGAGAGCCCAGAAAATGTTACTACAGTGGATTTATTGATTTTGAGTCAAAAATCTAGGAGTAGTTCACAAAAATAGGTTTTATGAATAATATCAAATATTTAAAGAACAGTTGTATTGACAGCAATGCTCCTAGAGACAAAGTTGTTCAGAATGAGAAGATCTATATATGATATGGAGATCTAGTGTTTGTGTGAATATATGAGCATTTTTTAACAATTTGAGGCCAATTACCATAGAAATTTTGTGTTTTATGAAGCCTTTTTAACTGTTAAAGCACCAGCTATGGTCCGATCTCCATGAAACTTTGCATGCCTGTTTAGCATCATAAGACACATGTGCTCACCAAGGTTTGTGAAGTTTTGAATTTTTACTTTGAAGATATAGGCTTTTGCATGCACTTGACCACACCGCTTTTGTAAATGACCCCATTATAGCTACCCAAAAGACAAAATTCCACATTTTTTTGATAATTATTAATCTAGAGAGTCCAGCGAATGTTACTGCAGTGGTTTTTTCGAGATGGACCAAAAAACCTGGGACTAGTTCGCAAAAGTAGGTTTTTCACATATTTGTGAATAATTAATGAACGGTTTGATTGACAGCAATGGTTCTTAAGGCAAAGTTGCTCATTAGGAGGAGATCTATCAAATGATATGCATATTGTGTGGATGTGTGAAACACCACGTGATTACAGAGCCATAGAAGTCGTTAGCGCCAACTAGTGGCCGATTTCTTTCAAAATTCTTACAGACCTTTAGGGCCATGAGTCGAACATGCCCAGTGAGTTTCATTCCGATCGGCCTCCGTTAACCATGTCTAATAGGTGCTCAAATTTCATTGGCCGATGGCAGCCATGTTTTTTGAGATACGCCAATGTCCTCATAGACCCTTATGGCCCATTGGACAAAGACACTGCATACCAATTTTCAAGTCGATCGGACTAACAATTGCATAGTTATAGTCATTTTCATGTTTTTTCAGGCTTATAGCGCCACCAAGTGGCAGAGCTGTGCAATTTTTGTTATTTGACCAAAGATTGAGCTTATACACATGTGTACCGAGTTTGGTGAAGATATCTCATTCCATTCAAAAGTTATAGCCAAATGTAAGAATTTGCTAACATTAGCATAGAACGTTTTGGCATTCCTATTCGACCGTGAGTCAAAATTTCAACTTTTTTTTGATAATTATTGATATTCAGTGTCCAGAGAACATTTCTGCACTGGTTCGGTTCCGATCGGGCGAAAAACCTAGGACTAGTTCGCAAAAGTAGGTTTCGGACATTCGGCCATTTTGCGGAAAAACCGGGCTTCGTACGAAAAATCTGCGCCAGTGCACTTTTGTGCGTATTGACCCAAGGATCACAACGATGTAAAGTTTTTGAGTCTACGACAAAAAATGTACGAGCTACGGCCAAAAATGCGAAAAAAGTTCGTTTTTTGCGCTGTAGCGCCACCTTTGGGCCGATTGGGCCGGTTCTTTGCGCCTGAGTAGCGAGGAGGACTACTACCTTCTGACCAAGTTTCAGCTCTCTAGGCCTTACGGTTTGGGCTGCACGATCAGTTTTAGCGCGGAATAATAATAATAATAAAAAAAATCTTAACAATTACAATAGGGTTTCAGCGCTACGCGCTCGAACCCCTAATTATTAATACAAATACAACACCCTTCAGTCTCGCTAATAATCTATTTTTAGTTATTAATGATATAAATCAGGAATCTGGTTTTGAGTGAAATTAGTGGATGAACAAATATATTTATTAAGCATGTATAACATGTAACTTAAAAATGGCTCACTATTAGGCAAGTAAAATCACCCTTTTTATTTGTGCATTTATAACTGCTTATATCAACTATTTAAAATGCATTTGTAAATGAGTTATTAGTCATTTATGAACACCTTTATAAACCCTTTACAAAGGGAAACTTAAAGGAGAAGTCCACTTCAAAAACAAAGATTCACATGTAATGTACTCACCCCCTTGTCATTTAAAATGTTCGTGTCTTTCTTTCTTCAGTCGTAAAGAAATTATGTTTTTTGAGGAAAATGTTTGAGGACTTTTCTCCATATAATGGACTGATATGGTGCCCCAATTTTGAACTTCCAAAATGCAGTTTAAATGCAGCTTCAAATTATCCCTAATGCGGTTGTAAACAATCCCAGACGAAGAAGAAGGGTCTTATCTAGTGAAACGATCAGTTATTTTAATAAAAAATAATACAATTTGTATACTTTTTAATGTCAGTCGAGCATTAAAAAGAGCCAGAATACACAGAGTTCAGGGAGATCCTTGGCTGGGATTGTTTACAACCGTATTTGGGATCGTTTGAAGCCGCATTTAAATTGCATTTTGGAAGTTCATGATCAGGGCACCATATCAGTCCATTATATGGAGAAAAATCCTGAAATGTTTTCCTCAAAAAACATAATTTCTTTACAACTGAAGACAGAAAGACATGAACATCTTGAATGACAAGGGGGTGAGTACATTATATGTGAATCTTTGTTTTAAAAGTGGACTTCTCCTTCAATGTAAAATGTTACCAAAATCTAAATCAAAATGTACTTTACTGAAGTTGAATTCTTTGAATGTCTGTTCACAGAAACTAAAAACAAAGGTCAACAGAAGTTACTGGGTTGGGCTGCAGCAAAAAGGGAAATGCTGCAAAAATCTTTGATTTTGTACATTAGAATTGCACTTCAAACAAATCTAGCTGGAGGACAGTGAATTTCAGTAAAGGGGTACGGGGCTAGTGGTTGTTTTGTAGGCAAACATCAGTGCCTTGAATTTTATGTAAGCAGCTACTGGTAGCCAGTGCAAACTGATGAACAGTAGTGTGACATGCACACTTTTCAGCTTGTTAAAGACTCTTACTGCTGCATTCTGGATTACTGACAAAGGTTTGATAGAACTGGCTGGATGACCTTTGCAATAGTCCAGCCTGGAGAGAACAAGAACTTGAACATGGAGCCGTCTAACATGTTCTAAAAAAAAGCCCTGATCTTCGTAATGTTGTATAAGGCAATTCTGCAGGACCAGGCAGTTCTAACATTGTGGTCTGTGAAATTCAGCTGATTATCAATCACAACTCCAAGGTTCCTGGCTGTCCTGTGTGGTGTTATGGTTGATACGCCTAGCTGAATGGAGAAACTGTGATGAAGTGTTGGGTTGGCAGAAACCACAAGTAGTTATATCTTAGCAAGGTTGAGTTGAAAGGTACAGTTCATCATCCAGCAAATAATGTCTGTTAGACATGCTGAGATGTGAGCAGCTATCATCGGATCATCAGGATGGAATGAGAGGTAGAGTTGAGTGTCATCAGCATAGCAGTCATATGAAAAGCCATGTTTCTGAATGACAGAACCTAATGATGCTTTGTAGACAGAGAAGTGAAGAGGTCCAAGAACTGAGCCCTGGGGCACCCCAATAGTGAGATGTTGCAACTTAGACACCTCACCCCTCCAAGATACCTTGAAGAACCACTGGAGTGCAGTTCCTGAGATGTTCTTTGCCAAGAGGTTTGACGTGAACACCTGGTGATTAACCATGTCAAAATTAGTGGACAGATCCAGCAAGAGAAGTATTGAAGATTTGGAAGCCGTTCTTGCCAGTCTTAAGGCTTCAACAATCGAGAGCAGGGCAGTCTCAGCTGAATGTTCACTTCTGAGACCAGACTGGTTGCTGTCCAGGAGGTTGTTTGAGAAAGGCTGAGTTTTGGTTGAACACAACTCATTCAAGTGATTTTGCAATGAAAGGATTAAGGGATACCAGTCTGTAGTTTTCTAGAAGTGCTGAGTTAAGAGTGGGTTTCTTAAGTAGTGGGGTTATCGGAGCCTGTTTAAATGCTGAAGGAAAGACACCAGTGTGAAGGGATCTGTTTATGATGTGAGTGAGTGCAGGAACAACTGAAGGAGAAATAGTATGAAACAGACACATAGTAGGATGACGTGAGCGAGTGTATGTTTGATTGTAGGTGTGTTTGACAATGGTGTGGAGAATTGTGCATTGATGGTTGTAATTTTGTCAGTGAAGAATGTGGCAAAGTTGTCAGATGTTATAGTTGATGAAGGGGAGGGGGGAGGAGGAGGACACATTGTTAATTTTGTTGTGGTAGTATGTTCTTTTAGCAGTGGAGACTCAAGCAGCGAAAGAAAAGAGGAGTGACTGATACACACTAAGGCCAGTAAGATTGTTTGATTTATGCCACACGTCTCTGCAGCGCTGAGTTTAGACGATGAATATCATACTAGTCAATCACTGTATTACTAGCAATCTTGGATTTAGTTGTGAAACACAAACTCTCAAAAACTCAAATTAGTATAAATATTAGCATCATCAGTAAAAAAGCTGTATGGAAATTTGAATACAGCACAGGATCAGATTTATATCAGTTTTGCAGAGACACATTTATATGGGCAGGAGTAAATGAAATGTAGGTCTGTAACACAATCTTCATTTGTTCAGATGTATGAAATTTTAAATCATTCATACAATGACCTGATACAACCTCTTATATACTGACCTGTTTTAGTTTCTTTGTAAAACTATTTTATATTCAAAAAGTAAAAAAAAAAAAATTTCAAAAATTAAAAACAAGAAATTATATCATAAAGAGGAACACTTACTACCATTATTACTGAGTGTCAAGGTCAGTAACTCAATTGAAATATCAAATAATTTCATTTTTATGACAGGAAAAGGTTACTTTAAATAAGTAATTGTTAGAATGATTGATTGATTGATTGACTGATTGAAGTCTGTGAAATAAAATAAAGTAAGGATGTCACCTCCTGGTGAACTGCAGTCA
Source organism: Cirrhinus mrigala (assembly GCA_036247105.1). Classification (NCBI taxonomy): domain Eukaryota; kingdom Metazoa; phylum Chordata; class Actinopteri; order Cypriniformes; family Cyprinidae; genus Cirrhinus; species Cirrhinus mrigala. The sequence goes on from CM070009.1 coordinate 31,781,157, forward strand.
CTACAAGCTTGTCTGCTGCATGTTGACCCTGGAAAACCAAATTTGTGTTTTTTGGCTTGTAACAATTTAGCAGAACCCTTTTTTGGGCTTTTTTTTTTTGTTTGTTTTTTTGTTTTTTTTTTCAGTAAAATATTCTTTGAAAGTGCTGTAATCATCTATAAAGAGCATGGGGAAAAGCCATGGCTCTACACAGGGTGTGACACTGAAATGAAAAATTTAAATATAAAATAAATAATAAAATAAATAAAATAAAATAAAATAAAATAAAATAAATAAAATAAAATAAAATAAAATAAATTATTTAAATCTTTAATTAAAATATATTACTCTGTGCTTCAGTAGTGTTTATTTTAATGGCTTCACGATATAAGCATTGTAACACATTATGAAAATACATTCATATGGTGCTAAATACATATACATGCAGCACTCATTTTTTTAAATTTCACAAGTTTGTCTGCCCATTCAGTCTTGCTAAAAAATGCTAGACAAACTTGACTCGTTAGAAATACACCAATATGATGATCTTTGACTCTTTTTATTTGAATATTTGAATCAGATCTGGATCTGAAACTGACCCTGATCATTTGTTTTCAGAACTGAAAATAAAATCTATTAGACTCATTTACATAGAGCTGATTATGAGAGCAGGTGTTTCCTGTGTGTCAGGACTCAACTTCCTGTCCTGAAGAAAATCTCCACAGATCACTGCATCTGACAGAAGATAAACTTCAGCATGAACTTTTCAGATTCACATATTCTCGTATCATGTGAATGTCAGGCTATTGGGAGCATTTTATCTCTTACAGTTTAAAGCATAACTTTACTGTACCTAATAACACAAAAAAATCTAGTTTTTTTATTAGTCTTGTGACAGTGAGTGTGGTTCTGTTGACTGTCACTCAGACATATTCAGACTATCTTCATTTCTTCTATATTCGTCACAAATGATCTTTATCCACATTAACACTAGTTGAAAGTTTACATCTTTCATTGTTCATGCTTTCATTGATTGCATAAGTGAAATTCGACTTCATTTTGAAACTGTTTTTTAAAATGCAGTTTATTGAACAGGTTGTAAATTATTGTACAATAGCATTAAAGCCAAAATATTTTCTGCAGACAATGACACAGTTCAAGCTACTAAGTTGCATTCTTTGACTAATTTTAATAGTTTCATGATTACTATTACACCATACCAGGAAATAATTTTACGTGCTATCATAAAACAGTCAAACAGCTCATCGAATTCTTTGTGTTTAGTCGCTGCAGTCAGATTTCTTGATGCTTTTGCTGGTGGTTTTTGAGGCAGTAGTCGCTTCACATGTCAGCTGTGTGTCTTTGTCCCACTCTGATCTCTCAATGGTTAAAGAACTGCTCATCTTGAATTTCTTATCAGGCTGCTGTTCAGCAGATCCAGTGAAGACGCCTTCAGTAACTGAGTTCCCGTTCACAAGCCAACGCACATCAGCCAAAGCCCCAGACATGTGATTGATCAGACACACCAGAGTGACTTTACTGGAGCTCAGCTCTTCTCTGGATGGACGGAGGATGTTCAGCACAGGAGCAGCAGCAGCAGCATCTAAACACAAATCATCATCAACATCTGCAAACAAACCTTCATCTCACACACACAACTCAATGTTAACATCTGACTGTACGTTTCAAACTTTCTGCTTCTCCGAAATTTCACACACTGACATGTAAACAATTACTCTTACATCAATTAATAATTAATGAACATAATTATTTGCTCAAAGACAAAACAGTTGATTGTCATTTTAATATGCATTTAATAATATCAGTGTCTTTGAAAAAAAATGCATGTTAGATTTTTGTTTTAGGATAAAATGGACATAAATATATAGTATAAGGCACTGTGTATATTTTAGGTGCTGACACTTTTTGAACCATTTTTAATCATCTTTCAATCAGCATTTTCACTAACTCATTTTCAAAGATCCTACAGTTTGATAAGCCAGAATATTCCATGTAGTTTATCAATTCATACATTAACACTGAATATAAAATAAAATTTTAATAGAATTAAATTAGGTAACACTTCAGAATACTGTTCCATCATTAATGAATAACTACACAGGAACAAATGACTAATGCACTCTTAACAATATAGTAACTACTATCAGCTAATAAGAAACTCTGATTATCAAATCAGTAATATATATCAGTATATATATATATATATATGAGTGAATGAGTGAATGCTCTCGACACATGTTATACGTCCATCAAAGACTTTTACTTCAAACTCACTAAATTCCAGTCTCCACCCAATCAGAAGTACTGGTACTTACATAGAAACCTATACAAAGTATCCAGAAAGAAATGCTCATTTTAAAGAAATACGTCAGATGGATTTAGAGGCTTTTGCATCTGAACTCTTCATATATAGATATACATCTCCCGGAGAACTTCTGAGAACTACTATATACAGGTACATAATTAATGTGAATGATGCAAAATGTATGATTAATTCTAAAGTGAAGGTCATGGTAACACACTAGTAATGATTCAGGTATTACTAAATCCGTCAGAAAGAATTACTAACTATTTGGATCCGTATTCTAAAGTAAAGATCACGATAATCCACTAGTAACAACTCTAGAGTTAAAGTTACTATTTAGAACCTTACAAAAATCCCAAAGGTTTACAGTGACTTTAGTTATTACTAGTGGATTATCATGATCTTCATGTTAGAATACGGATCCAAATAATTAGTAATTCCTTCTGACACATTTAGTAATACCTGAATCATTACTAGTGTGTTACCATGACCTTCACTTTAGAATTAATCATACATTTTGCATCATTTACATTAATTATGTACCTGTATATAATTATTCTAAAGTAGTTCTCCAGGAGATACGAAAAAAATAGTAGTTGTTGATTAGCTAATAGTGAACTACCACTTTCAGCTGAGCGCTTGTGTTAATCAGAGTTTCTTGTTGGTTGATAGTAGTTACTATATTGTTAAGAGTGCATTAGTCATTTGTTCCTGTGTAGTTATTCATTAATGATGGAACAGTATTCTGAAGTGTTACCTTAATGTACAACCAGGTAGAAAACACAAATTAAAGTTAAAGCTGTAGTTAAAAGTCCTTTCAGTTTATTTTTAAGATTGGTTACTGGAGGTTCTGAATAAAACTGACTGTAACTGAATTTACACATTTAACTGTAAATAAATAAGAAGGTAAACCAAAAAAAATATATATATGTTTATATATTTACGAGTAGACTACATTTAATACAGTGAGAAAAAGATGTAATAAAAATGACTTACCAGTCACAATGAGTTTTGTTCCTTGTCCGAATACCACAGTGATACATTTCATATGTTCAGCCGTACAAAAACCTCCTCAGTCTGTGAAGAGACACAAACAGAAGTGAAACACTCACTGGAGCTCAGCTGACTGTGTCCTTTACACATTTAATTCATGGAGAAATGATTCAGATTCAAACACAAACACTGTTTTAGTCTTCATGTTAGTTGTGTTTGACTGCTGTGTATTAAAGTGCTTTGAAACACAATCTCATATGTGGCTGTTGTTATTCTGCAGGTGTCAGTGACTGTCGTGAATCCTGCTGTAGTGAATCACAGTGAATGAAGCACATAAAGTCACTCTGAACATGAACACATGGATCTACTGATGACGGACACTAAAGGAAACGTTCATTACAAACTCACGAGACTTTCTGTCTTCTGAGGAGCACAAAAAGAGAAATTTAGCAGAATGTCCAAGCTGTTCTTTAACATTTAATCAAAGCATAAAGTCATCAGTGACTGTCCAGATACAAACAGGACAAAAGAGATCAATTCAATTACAGGACAGATTATTTAAAAAAAAACCTGCAGAATATTGAACCATCTCTGAGTTGTTTTCTATTCATCATGAATCTGAAATGTGAAGTAGTGCTCTTATTAAGAGAATCAGAGAGAATGATATACTCATATAGAGAAGAGAAACTCTAGATCACTAGAGTTCAGCCAATCACTTCATCCTACTAGTGAAATGGACACTGGTTTCATATTCTTAACTAAATGTATGGTTTAGAAATATATATATTTTCAAAGTATGAAAACCTGAACACATATTCATACATTTTTTATTCACTTTATTGTTTGCATGGCTACGTACATAAAATATGTGTGATGGTATATAAGAAAAAAAAAACTGTTCATGATTTTTTGACAGTTTGGTGTTTATTAAAGTCATGGCAACAGTTTGAGTCCTGAAATTTAATAAAATATAAATGTAAATACAAATCCTGCTTTGAGGACAGCAGGAAAAGTTAGTTTACCATTATATTAAGACTGGATGGGCAGTCGAAATTGTAAAATCATTATTGAGAAGGAGCTTCGATCTAAAGAGTGGGATGTAACATGTAAAGGAAACTCATGTTCACCTTATAGTTAAATCAGTTAGTCAAATGGTGCACAGTATCATATTTTGCATAACACTCAAATATGTTTTACCCACTGTTTTTTCTTTTTTCTTTTTTTTTTTTTTTTTATCTCTGGTAGACCCACTGTAAGGCTTGATAAATTGATTAAGTGATTTGGAAGTGTAATATAATACATAATCAACACCTTATTATAACATCTCTCAGCCAATCAGAGTCAAGCATTCAACAATGCTGCATGTGCAATAATATATAAATCACTAAAAACTAATTAATTAATTAAATATTAACTACACAATTTCATTACTACTCTCTTTCAAAAGCACTGAAAATACCTGAAATGAGACCCTGAATATACTTCATGCTTTTCATCTGTTGTCTAGAAGCAGAAGTGAATGTGAGCAGTGAGGAGGTTTTTGTCATGCTGTGAATCACTGTGATACGTGCTCTTTAGCAGAGTCGTCCCATGTATGACAGTAATACACTGCAGAATCATCCACATCCACATTACTGATTGACAGATGACAATCTGACTGGGTTGGATAAGAAACTGTAAATTAAGATGAGGAGAATCCAGATCCATATGTAGGAGAGCTCCAGCTGTGGTGAGAGTTTAAAACAAACTGAGGCGTTTCTCCTGCGACCTGTTTATACCAGCGTCCACCATCAGTAGAGCTGCCTGTGTTACAGACCAACGAGAGCGTTTGTCCTTTACTGACTGTGATTAATGGAGGACTCTGAGTCACTACAGTCACTCCACTGACACCTGCAGAATAAACACACACCATCACTGATACACAATACTCACATGTGACACATTCATGAGCATCTTTAACTGCAGTCTAGTGACGTCTTACATGACAGAGTGATGATGAGGATGATGAAGATTGTCAGCATGTTGTGAGTGTGTGATGTGAACAGACTGAACAGAGGAGAGCGATCAGAGACCAGCTTTAAGAGGCTGAACACAATGAAGAGGGAGGAGCCGACCTATGCAAAGATGCAAAGGTGACCAGTCAACTTTTTGCCAAGTTCTGTTAATGTTTAAAAAAAAAAAAAAACAATGTAACTGAGCCTCACAATGTCATCATCATCATTCATCACATACATCATCAACAATCATCACTGAACGACGTGTAGATGGTTTATTTACATTAACTCATTTATTGGAATACTAAACTCATTTTTATTGCCTTTTTTTTTTTTTGTAGTTTTTGAATTCTTAATCATTCAAATATATGCAAAAGTTTGATATATCAGACTAAATAGCTTTGATGTTCCAAAATATTCATGGATCAGATTAGAAACAGTGAGTGACAAAAAAAAATAAAAAACATTGTCACAAATTTTACTAAATACTAATCTTTTAAAGCACTGAAGTTTATTTTGATTTGTGTGTATATGTTCTTTTTATTCATTTGCTAGTCTTTTTCTTTATTTATTTACTCCTTTATTATTGTTCATGTATACCTGAAGTTTCCCTGATCCATTTGTTGTTATGTTCTTGTCTGGTCGATGAACATCAAGTGAATCGATAAAAAGAACTCAGAGAAACTGATCATTTGCTTAGAGCTGATTATGAGGGCAGGTGTTTCCTATGTGTCAGGACCAGTGTTGGGTAAAGTTACTTTTAAAAGTAATGCAGTACAATATTGTGTTTCTCCCTAAAAAAGTAACTAGTTGCATTACTTTTTGTGGAAAGTAATGTTACGTTACTTTTGCGTTATTTTTAAATCTGGGCAGGGCTTGTTTGTTTTTAATATAAAAAGTTCTATTTTTAGCAAATGTAACAAAAAATTCACACCAAAAATGAAATGAATTAGCTTCAGGCTGAAGGAAAAGTAAATTCTTGTTTGTACAGTAGAACTGTAGGAGATCAGCACTCTTCAAAAATGAAGCACAAATGTTAGTTAATCTAAAGTAATTTTTGCTTATTAGTATGGCTGAAGCAAAGACACTGGTTAATAAAATGGAATTAAATACATGTTATTTGATGCAGGTTTGCATCATATTCTTTGCATTTCTCTGTTTTTATTCATTTTGAGGAATGAAGTTTTTTTTGTTGTTGTTGTGAGAGAGAATTAATGCATGTTTAAATTTAGTCTAGAACTACAGTAACATCATGTTTACACAGAGCACACAACACATCTGCAATTACTCCTGATTTCTCTCAACATGGGGAGAGCAGACTTGTCAGTCAATAAATAGGAAAACAAAGTAACTGGCAATACTTATTTGAAAAAGTAATTCATTACATTACTAGTTACTTGAAAAAAAGTAATCTGATTATGTAACACGTTACTTGTAATGCATTACCCCCAACACTGGTCAGGACTGAACTTCCTGTCCTGAAGAAAATCTCCACAGATCACTGCATCTGATAGAAGACAAACTTCAGCATGAATTTCACATGATGTTCAGCATTTTGTTTCTTATAGTGTAAATTGTGACTTTACTGTATCAGATAATGCAATCATTTCTACATCTGCCATTAACACTCCAGTTTATTTATTAATTTCACCATCTTCATCTGTGTAATTCAGCACTCAGCCATATTCAGATGACATTCATCTCTGCTGTGTTCTTCACAAATGATATTTACTAGCAGTAACATTAGTTTAGTTTAATGTATTTTCAAACTGAAGACAGTTTCAGCATTTACACAAAGTGTCTTTGAATCTACTGTCATTGTTCATTCTTCATTGCTCATGGAAGTGAAAACTGACTTAATTTTAAAAGTAGTTCATTTTGAATGGTTACATGTATCAATCCTCAATCAGGGTTTTCTACAAGACATAGTAATGAAGACAAAAACTGAACTAAATTTTGAATTAATTTTACCTTTCCTGGTTTTTACCTTCCCATTCTGAGCTCTCAGTGGTTAAAGAACTGCAGAAATAAATGCACTTTATAACAATCTAATAAATACCGCTGTCCAGACAAAGAGCATTAATACTGTTTCACTATTTCAGTAACTTTTCAGTGAAGTCTTCAGAAAGTCTCACAATCTCTTTAAGAAATCATTGAAATATCAGAGCCCATTAGTAAAGCATAACATTTAGACACACAAAGCTGAAATAATGTCCAAGCTGCTCTTATACAAATTATCACAGTATATTGTAATCACTGACTTTTCAACGGAACAAAAAGCATCATAAAAGCACTATAAGACTCTTATAGTACTATAATAAGAGATGAGTTAAATTACAGGTCAGACTGGTAAAGAAATGTAAATAAGAAATAAAGAAAGTAATTTGTTTTTATTTTAATGTAAATCTGAGATGTGAAGTAGTGCTCTTATTGTCTGTTGTCTAGAAGCAGAAGTGAATGTGAGCAGTGAGGAGGTTTTTGTCATGCTGTGAATCACTGTGATACGTGCTCTTTAGCAGAGTCGTCCCATGTCTTACAGTAATACACTGCAGAATCATCCACATCCACATTATTGATGATCAGACTATAATCTGATTTAGATGAATGTGTCGATGTGAATTTAGGAGCAGAGAAACCAGATCCATAACGAACTGAGCTCCAGTCATGACGAAAGCTTAACACATACTGAGGAACTCCTCCTGGAGTCTGTTTGTACCATTTAGCAGAATTATCAGTTACTGTCCCCAGATTACAGTCCAGTTTAGCCGTTTGTCCTGAGTCACTACAGTCACTCCACTGACACCTGCAGAATAAACACAACCTTTACATGAGATTGTGTGTCAAAACACTTGAAATCATCAGATGTGATGAAAACTTACAGGTCAGAAGAGTGAAGAAAGCGCAGAATATTGTGATCATCTTGTGATTTGGTGTTGATGTGTTAAGATGAGCAGTGCTGTAGAATAATGCTGAGATCAGATCAGAGACACAAACTTTAAGACAGTAAAGAGAAAGACCCGCCCACCTCATACAACACACACTCAACACATCTCACACACTCACTCACTTCACACCAGACCAGATTAATCTCGCTTTAGTGGATTTGTCTATTTTATTATATGCACTTGATAATATAAATGAATTTATTCATACCGAATATGAAATATTTTACTAAATATCACTATATCAGGTCTTTTTACGGTGTTCCTGTCTTGTCATGTTTTGTGAATGATTGTTGTAAATTAGTATAAATGCTGTGTACAAAAGTGTACAAAATGTACATACTGCTTTCCTGAGTCATTTACATAAAACTATATTGGGTCATCAGGTGTCTCCTGTGTAAGTGTGTGTGTTGTGTTCACAGTTCACTGCATCCACTTCAAGTCATACTTCAGTTCTCTCTGGTAGACTTCAGTCATATCTGTTTTATCCAAATAAAAGAGCACAAAACGATCCCTGATTTTTTTCTACACAGATGTGTACACATCTTCCGAGTAAACATCACACTTCTGCCTAGTTGTGGAGTAAAATGAAGGTAAAATGTTACTCTTAGTGTTTTTATGAGATAAAAAAAAAGCTGTGAAGGTGAATGAACATTTTGCAGAAAAGTGAACAGAACAGAAAAGTATTCTGAAAGTCTTCTTAGAATTTACAAGAAAAAAATCATGAATTTATGTACTGAATGGTGTAAAGTTGATGTAATTCATGATGTGGCAGTGTACCACACAATTCTTTAACAAAACACATTCAAACTATACTTTACTGGAGTAGTATAACTAAAAACTAAAAACAAAGTCCAATAGACATTATTGTGTTGGACTGTAAAGAAATGGGGAATGTTGCAAAAGTGTTTGATTTCTTAAATTAGAATTACACTTCAAATAAATATAACCCATTTCACAGAGTAATGATGGTGTTTTGAGACAGAAATAAGCTCTCAAACTACTGAAGCAATGCCATTTCCCTCATTTTACATGTTTGTATTTCTTCATGTGGGAAGCGATGGATGATGAGATCTCAGCAGATTGGCTGTAGTACACTCTGTAGGCTCTGGAGACTTGCTCGATCTGAGCAGTTGTGCCTGTCAGACCGATCAGCTTGGGGGAAAACTCTACATGTGAGATTCAGAAGAATATAAATGATGAGGAAATCATATCACAGCATATGGTGAATGTAGAGTGATAAAGATGATCCCTGCTCACCTTTGACATAAGCTGCCAGTGCTTCTGGTGTGTCTCTATCAGGATCAATAGTGATGAGGATTGGTGTTATGTCTGGAAGTGTTTTTGTTCGATCTGTGACACAAAAGTATCAGATTTTGCTTGAAAATGCTTCTTGTCCTTTTTTTCTTTAAACTAAATGCCACTTTGTGTGATTTTATGTAATAATAATACAAAAAATTACATAAATATTACATAAATAATAATTTATGTAATATAATTTGATAGTATACATTTATATTTGCATTCATATATATATATTAGTGGTACCTTAATGTTTGACTTAAAATAGTTTATTCATTTATATAAAAATAATCTAACTTGAAAATGTGCAAACATATGAAATCAAGGTCTAAACATGATTTTCTTTTTTTAAAAAATATATTTTTATCTACATTACCGATCTCATCAACAGCCTCAGTCATTTTCTCCAGTTCATCAGGACAGATGTCTGGACAGTGTGTGAAACCGAAATAGATCAGCAGCCACTGGCCGAGGAAATCTCCACTCTTTGTGGGTTTATTGTTGTGGTCGATGAGTGAATATGGTCTTCCAATCACTTATAAATGCTGTTCAGATGCATAAATCCATGTCCTTATTTTCCTCTTTTTCTCTCTTGAAGTATTTCATCCCTAGAAGAAGACCTCCTCCTAACGCAAATGTGATAGCAAGAGATTTCCATGTAACTGGCTGTGGAAAAGATACATACCATTCATATGTTAGATAGAAATATACTTAATAAGCAGTAATGTTTAAAGAAACCTTAAACAAATCTGTGAAGTTGCACAATATTTTCACCATGTCATGACTTAAACTACTAAAGTAGTGATCTTGTCATCTGTTGTCTAGAAGCAGAAGTGAATGTGATCAGTGAGGAGGTTTTTGTCATGCTGTGAATCACTGTGATACCACCTCACTAACAGAGCTGTCCCATGTGCCACAGTAATACACTGCAGAATCATCCACATCCACATTACTGATGATCAGCTGATAGTCAATTTTTGACTGAGCTTTAGATGTGAAGTGGCTGGATGTAAAACCATCCCCATAGGTAGGGGAGCTCCAAGAATGATAGTGTCTCAACACAAACTGAGGAGCTGCATTTGGAATCTGTTTATACCAGCTGACAACATAACCCTCATCCTTTTCAATGTTACAGTCCATAGTCACAGATCTGCCTTTTTGTTCTGTCAGTATTGGAGGTTTCTGTGTGACCACTTTTGCACATCTGACAGCTGTAAAATTATAATGAATAAAATGAATTTCATCCACCTTGACACCCCTGATAGAACAACATGTTTATAGTGAAATGTGTAACTTACATGACAGAAGAGTGAGAATAATGCAGTAGAATATGATCAGCATCTTGACTGTGATGAGCAGATTGAGTTTAGTGAAGAGATGAAGAGAATCAGAGAGAATGAGATACTCATATAGAGAAGAGAAACTCTGAAAGAGGGAGGATCACTACCCTTCAGCCAATCATATCACACCGGTTAAATGGACACTGGTTTAATGTTTCTGCTAAATAAATGTTAGTTCAATGACAAATCTCTAATAAGTCATATAGCAGGGGTGGGGAATCTTGATCCTGGAGGATCAAGCAGAGCCCTCCAGGATCAAGGTTCCCCACCCCTGTCATACAGGAAACCCTGACTAAGTATTGATACAAAACATATAGTAATGAAGACAAAAACTGAACTACATTTTTACATGTAGCTTTACTGAAACACTCAGTTAATTAATTTTAGCTTCAGGAGTTAACGTATGGTTTAACATAAAGCTGAACACTTATTCATACATTTTTTATCTCACTTTATTTTTTGCATGGCTACACATTTCATGTATGAAAATATGTGTGATGGTATATATGAAAAAAGTGTTTATGATTTTTGGACGATTGGCTGTTTGTTAAAGTCATGTAAACAGGGTGGGTGCTGAAATGTAATAAATATACATATAAATACAAATAACGACTGTGTCTCCTTTGAGGACAGCAAGAAAAATACAGCATTAACTATAAAGACTGGATGGGTGGTCAAAACTATGAAATCATTCTGGAAAAGGAGCTTTCAACTAAAGAGCAGAATGTAACACATGTAAACAAAAAATGTTGTAAATCACTAAAAACAGAAATCTATTAAATATTCATTATTCAGTTTCATTACTACTCACTTCCATACTGCTGAAAATACCTGAAATGAGATGCTGAATGTACTTCATGCCACCATATGTACTAAATGAATAGTTGTTCAATGACAAATCTCTAATAAATCATATATTAATTATTATTAAAATTAAAATTATTTGTGTAAAATTATTTTTTAAACACAAAACTATTGATACATATAAAAAAAATATATATATAGTAATAAACACAAAAACTAAACTACTTTTTCCACATAGCTTTACTGAAACAATGCATTTCACCTTCATGACTTAATGGTTTACATAAAGCTGAACTTTTATCTCAAAAAAAGTGTTCATGATCTTTACTAAGAGTAACACTAGTTTGATGTTGCACTCAGATACACTGAAGATTTCACAGAATTTCAAACTGAACAGTTTATTTGCACAATAAGTCTTCATTACTACTTTCATTGCTCATAGAAGTGAAAATTGATTTCATTTTGAAAGTATGGTTTATTTTAAATGGTTGCACGCTTAATTTCTCTGTAAAATTAATTAGAAAACTCTTTAACATGCTGTTCATTAAATAGATCGTAGGTTAATATTGCTAATTCTAACAATGCTCTGTAAACAGAGAGCATTAATACTCTTTTACCAATTTAGTAAATGTTCACAGTAAGAAAGTCTCACTTGCTCTTTAAGAAAAAGTACTTATTGAAATATCAGAGCCCATTAGTAAAGCATAAAGTTTAGAAACAGAAAACGGAATGTCCACAATGTCTGAGCTGCTCTTTTACAAGTAATCATAGCATATTGTGACCACTGAAATAAATAAAAGCACTTAGTTTAGTTCAATTAGGACATATTAGTAAAGAAATTGTAGAATATTATCAGCAGCTGTAATCTGTTATTAATTAATTACGAATCTGAGATGTGAAGTAGTGATCTTGTCATCTGTTGTCTAGAAGCAGAAGTGAATGTGATCAGTGAGGAGGTTTTTGTCATGCTGTGAATCACTGTGATACGTGCTCTTTAGGGGATTCATCCCATGTCTTACAGTAATACACTGCAGAATCATCCACATCCACATTACTGATGATCAGACTATAATCTGATTTAGATAAATCTGTTAATCTGAATTTAGGAGCAGAGAAACCAGATCCATATTCAACTGAGCTCCAACTTCGATGATATCTTAACATATACTGAGGAACTCCTCCTGGAGTTTGTTTGTACCATTTAGCCGAAGAATCAGTTACTGTCCCCAGATTACAGTCCAGTCTAGCTGTTTGTCCTTTACTGACTGTGATTACTGAACTCTGAGTCACTACAGTCACTCCACTGACACCTGCAGAATAAACACAACCTTTACATGAGATTGTGTGTCAAAACACTTGAAATCATCAGATGTGATGAAAACTTACAGGTCAGAAGAGTGAAGAAAGCGCAGAATATTGTGATCATCTTGTGATTTGGTGTTGATGTGTGAAGATGAGCAGTGCTGTAGAATAATGCTGAGATCAGATCAGGGACACAAACTTTAAGACAGTAAAGAGAAAGACCCGCCCACCTCATACAACACACACTCAACACATCTCACACACTCACTCACTTCACACCAGACCAGATTAATCTCGCTTTAGTGGATTTTTCTATTTTGTCATACAGTCATGTGAAAAAGTTAGGACACCCTTTTGAATTCCATGGTTTTCTGTATCAGGACATCATTAAAAATAACTGGTCCTTGGCTGGTCTTAAAATTTTGAAAATAAAACTTCAGATGAACAACAAAACATGACAAATTGCACTGTGTCATTATTTACTGAACAAAAATAAAGCCAAAATGGAAAAGCCATGTGTGACAAAGTTAGGACACCCTTACTGTTTACATTGGAATTAAGAGGGTAAATAACAGTCAGGCACTGCTAATCAAAAACCTTTGAAGAACTGATCATCAGTAAGTCTGAGCGCCTCTATAAAAGCATAAACTTTGGCAGTTCGCTGGTCTGGAGACTTCAGGTGTGTGTTAACACAATGCCAAGGAGGTAAGACATCAGCAATCATTTTAGAGAAGCAATTGTTGCTGCCATCCATCTGAGAAGAGTAATAGGGCCATTTCCAAACAATTTGAAGTTTATTCACAAGTGGAAGACATTTAAAACGGACACCTCTCCTTCCAAGAGTGGACATCCCAGAAAATTCACCCCAAGATCAGACCGTGTAAAGCTCAGAGAAATGGCAGACAACCCAAGAACTACACCTCAGACTCTACAGGCCTCAGTTAACATGTTAAATGATAAAGTTCATGACAGTACCATTAGAAAAATATGGGACAAAAATGGCATGTCTGGAAGGCTTGGCAGAAGAAAGCCTCTTCTATCTAAAAAAAAAAACATTGCAGCACAGTTTAGGTCTGCAAAGTTGCATCTGAACAAAACACAAGTCTTCTAGAATAATGTCCTCTGAACAGACGAGACCGAAGTGGAGATAATGCAAAGCGCCAAGTTTGGTAAAAACCTAAAGAGCATATCAGCACAAACACCTCATACCAAAAGACAAGCATGCTGGGGGAGGGCTGATCATTTTGGGCTTGTTTTGTAGCCACAGGACCTGAGCATCTCTCTGAGTTGGCCATGAACTCCTCTGGATATCAAAGTATAGAGTCAAATATGAGGGCATCTGTCTGACATTTAAAGTTGGGCCAAAATTGGGTCATGCAACAGAACAATGATCCCAAGCACACCAGCAAATCTACAACAGAATGGCTGAAAAGAAAAGAATCAAGGTGTTGCAATAGCCCAGTCCAAGTCCAGAGCTCATCCTGACTCAAATGCTGTGGTGAGAGCTGTGCATAAGCAAATGCCCACAAACCTCAATAAACTGGAGCAATGTTGAAAAGAAGAGTGGTCCAAATTCCTCCAGAACGATGCGAGAGACTGATGAAGTCACACAGAAAATGAATGCTTCAAGTTATTGCTGCTAAAAGTGGATCTACAGGCAGTTGACTCATAGGATGTCCTAACTTTGTCACACATGGTCTTTCCCTCTTGGCTGTATTTTTCTTAAATAAATAATGACATTGTGCAATATGTCATGTGATGATGTTTATCTGAGGATTTATTTTCCAAATTTTAAGACCTGCCAAGGACCAGATAATGTTTTATTAAGTCCTGATACAGAAAACCATGAAATTCAATATAGAGTGTCCGAGCTTTTTCACATGACTGTATGCACTTGATTATATAAATTAATTTATTCATACCTAATATGAAATATTGTACTAAATATCACAGTATCAGGTCTTTTACGGTGTTCCTGTCTTGTCATGTTTTGTGAATCATTGTTGTAAATTAGTATAAATCATTAGATTTCTTGATATCTGTCTCTCCCTATGAAAGAGAAACCTCAAAATGTACATACTGCTTTTCTGAGTCATTTACATAAAACTATGTTGGGTCAACAGGTGTCTCCTGTGTGTGTGTTTGGTTCACAGCTCACTGCATCCACTTCAGTTCTCTCTGGTAGACTTCAGTCATATCTGTTTTATTCAAATAAACTTAGAGCACAAAACGATCCCTAATTCTTTTCTACACAGATGTGTACACATCCTCTGAGTAAACATCACACTTCTGCCTAGTTGTGGAGTAAAATGAAGGTAAAATGTTACTCTTAGTGTTTTTATGAGATAAAAAGAAGCTATGAAGGTGAATGAACATTTGCCTAAGAAAAGTATTCTGAAAGTCTTCTTAGAATTTGCAAGAAAAAAATCATGAGTTTATGTACTGAATGGTGTAAAGTTGATGTAATTCATGATGTGGCAGGGTACCACACAATTCTTTAACAAAACACATTCAAACTATACTTTACCGGAGTAGTGTTCCGTCACAGTGATTGTCAGTCAACAATAATTAAGGAATAAATGTTTAGGCTGTAGTTTGTATCCCCCTACTGGCTGCTCTGAGAATAACGCTGTCATTATCATGTGACTGATCCAATGACTAACAAAGAAATTAGTGCCTTTCATGCTGCTGTTCTATTGCAGAGTCAGAAAGCAGTGAATCAATATGCATCTGCATTCATCCTTGGCCTTTGGTAGCTTCGTCGGTATGTTTTATTGTTATTGTTCATAGTACGAATTATAATAGATTATTTTGAATTGTTTTGTGATTTGTATTATTTGAGTACATCTTAAATGTAATTCTCACTGGACCATATGAGAACCATTGTCACTGTGTAGTGATCACCTTTATTGCCTGATATTTTATTTTCATGTTATCTGACAAGCAGAAAAGTCAGATCTAGATTACAAGATATTTGTAAGAAGCAGTTCTGTTATGTCCACATTGTGAATGTCAATTTATATTGTTTATTTTCTTATTATTTCATAGTTTTACTCTGCCCTTATTAAAGTTTGGAAAAGGACATTCCGTGTCTGTGATGAGGAGAGTTTAACTTGCTGTTGAAGTACAGTATATACAGGACATATATGCAGAACAGTACAAGTAGTATAACTAAAAACTAAAAACAAAGTCCAATAGACATTATTGTGTTGGACTGTAAAGAAATGGGGAATGTTGCAAAAGTGTTTGATTTCTTAAATTAGAATTACACTTCAAATAAATATAACCCATTTCACAGAGTAATGATGGTGTTTTGAGACAGAAATAAGCACTCAAACTACTGAAGCAATGCCATTTCCCTCATTTTACATGTTTGTATTTCTTCATGTGGGAAGCGATGGATGATGAGATCTCAGCAGATTGGCTGTAGTACACTCTGTAGGCTCTGGAGACTTGCTCGATCTGAGCAGTTGTGCCTGTCAGACCGATCAGCTTGGGGGAAAACTCTACATGTGAGATTCAGAAGAATATAAATGATGAGGAAATCATATCACAGCATATGGTGAATGTAGAGTGATAAAGATGATCCCTGCTCACCTTTGACATAAGCTGCCAGTGCTTCTGGTGTGTCTCTATCAGGATCAATAGTGATGAGGATTGGTGTTATGTGTTTTTATTCGATCTGCGACATAAAAGTATCCGATTTTGCTTTAAAATGCTTCTTGTCCTTTTTTTTTTTGTTTAAACTAAATGCCACTTTGTGTGATTTTATGTAATAATAATACAAAAAAATACATAAATAATAATGTATGTAATGTAATTTAATAGTATACATTTATATTTATATATATATATATATATATATATATATATATATATATACACTACCGTTCAAAAGTTTGGGGTCAGTACATTTTTATTTATTTTTTTTTTTTTTTTTTTTTTTTTTAAGAAATTAATACTTTTATTCACCAAGGATGTATTAAGTTAATAATTAAAAGTTTATTAAAAGTTAATAATAAATAACATTTACATTGTTATAAATTATTTATATTTTGAATAAACACTGTATTTTTTAAACTTGTTATTCATGAAAAAATCCTGAAAAAAAAAATACAGGTTCCAAAAAATATTTGGCAGCACAACTGTTGATATTATCCAACATTGATCATTCTATTAATAAATCCGCATATTAAAATGATTTCTGAAGGATCATGTGACACTTAAGACTGGAGTAACAGCTGATAAAAATTCAGCTTTTCATCACAGGAATAAATTCTATTTTAAAGTATGTTAAAATAAAAAACATTATTTTATATTGTAAAAACATTTCGTAATATTACTGTTTTTTTTTTTCTATATTTTTAATCAAATAAATGCAGCCTTGATGAGCATAAGAGACTACTTTAAAGACTATTACAAGTCTTACTGACCCCAAACTTTTGAACGGTAGTGTATATATATATATATATTAGTGGTTCCTTAATGTTCGACTTAAAATGGTTTATTAATTTATATAGAAATAATCTAATTTAAAAATGTGCAAACATATGAAATCAAGGTCTAAACATGATTTTCTTTTTTTTATATAAATAATTTTTTTTTTCTATATTACCAATCTTATCAACCTCAGTCATTTTCTCCAGTTCATCAGGACAGATGTCTGGACAGTGTGTGAAACCGAAATAGATCAGCAGCCACTGGCCGAGGAAATCTTCACTCTTTGTGGGTTTATTGTTGTGGTCGATGAGTGAAAATGGTCCTCCAATCACTTATAAATGCTGTTCAGATGCATAAATCCATGTCCTTACTTTTATCCCTAGAAGAAGACCTCCTCCTAACGCAAATGTGATAGCAAGAGATTTCCATGTAACTGGCTGTGGAAAAGAGACATCAGTACCATTCGTAATTTTGATGGAAATACACTTAATAAGCAGTAATGTTTAAAGAAACCTTGAACAAACCTGTGAAGCACAATATTTTTACCATGTCATGACTCAAAGTAATAAAGTAGTGATCTTGTCATCTGTTATGTAGAAGCAGAAGTGAATGTGATCAGTGAGGAGGTTTTTGTCATGCTGTGAATCACTGTGATACCACCTCACTAACAGAGCTGTCCCATGTGCCACAGTAATACACTGCAGAATCATCCACATCCACATTATTGATAATCAATCTATAATCAACATTTGACTGAGCTTTAGATGTGAAGCGACTGGTATTGATACAAAACATATAGTAATGAAGACAAAAACTGAACTACATTTTTATGTAGCTTTATTGAAACACTCAATTAATTAATTTTAGCTTCAGGAGTTAATGCATGGTTTAACATAAAGCTGAACACATATTCATACATTTTTTTTATCTCACTTTATTGTTTGTATGGCTACATATTTCATGTATGAAAATATGTGTGATGGTATATATGAAAAAAGTGTTTATGATTTTTGGACAATTGGCTGTTTGTTAAAGTCATGTAAACAGGGTGGGTGCTGAAATGTAATAAATATACATATAAATACAAATAACGACTGTGTCTCCTTTGAGGACAGCAAGAAAAATACAGCATTAACTATAAAGACTGGATCGGTGGTCATTCTGGTTAAGGAGCTAATAACTAAAGAGCAGAATGTAACACATGTAAACAAAAAACAAAACAAAACAAAAACATGTTGTAAATCACTAAAAACATAAATTTATTAAATATTCATTATTCAGTTTCATTAACAACCATTTCAAGGTATTTGCAGCTGTATGTGTCACAAATCTGGTCTGTGGCCTTCCGTTCGCTCTCCACCAGATGTCGCCCTCTCAGTAATATTGACTCTCACACTACACAGACTGTTGCACTGATTACACACACACAGCTGCAACCAATCAAACACACTATTTAAGCCTTGGACTTCCTCTTTCAGAACGGGAGTATTGTTAGCGCATCTGATAGCTACTTTAGGGAGCCTGCTCTAGTTTACCTGTGTAGTCATAGTCTAGCTTTGTCTGCTTTCCTGTGCTCCGATTCTTGCCAGTGTATTTTTGGATTTCCCTTTTGCCTTGCCGTTTGTGTATTGTTTGCACCTTGCCTGGACTATTTCATGTTTGTGGATTAACCATTGACCTGGCCTTTAGGATTATGTTCCCTGTTGTGTGACCCACGCCTGTCTCTGGATTACTCTCTCGTTTTGCCCTGTCTGTATCTGTTTCCTGGTGTGGACCCTTGCCTGTTTTGACCATGTCTTTCAATAAAAGCTCGCAGATGGATCCGCATGCCTCACGCCTCTGTCACTCCGTAACAGTATGAAAGTGAGTAGACTTTCATACTGCTGAAAATACCTGATATGAGATGCTGAATGTACTTCATGCCACCATGTCAAATAAATGAATGGTTGTTTAATGACGAATATCTGACAAGTCATTTATTAAGTATTTTTTAAACACAAAACCCTGAATATGTGTTGATACATATAAAAAAAAAATACAGTAATGAACACAAAAACTGAACTACATTTTCAGCTTTATTAAACAATTCATTTCTCCTTCATGACTTAATGGTTTACATAAAGCTGACCTTTTATTTCACTTTATTGTTTACATAATTACACATCTGATATATGAAAATATGTTCAATGGTATATAAGAAAAAAGTGTTCATGATCTTTACTAGGAGTAACACTAGTTTGATTTTGGCACTTCGACTGAAGATTTCATAGAATTTCATGAAATTTAACCCTTTCACTGGTGAGTTTAAAATATTCTATCTGACCCCCCAGAGTGAGTTTTTTTTTAGGCGACCGTTATTTTAGAACGTTCACTTTATTGTTTCCATGGCGACGCGTCATGATTGACACCGCAGCCACTATAGCGCTGTATGACAGACTTATCGCTTTTATTTCGTTTTTCCTTTTTTATTCAAAATATTCACACACTTGCTTACCATGTCTTCAACTATCTGATATTCCGATTCACGAATACGTGTAAGTGAGTGTATTTTGCCGTTTTAAAACCTTTATAAATGATCTGGATCGTGATCTATAACGCGAGATGGGCGCCGCCATGTTTGTTCGCGCTGCCATTCAGAGAGTCCTGTCAGCCGGATTTACAGCACGTAAATTCACCAGTTTCTCCCGAAATACATGCAAGTAAGTAGCTGGTGAAGTGGGAAAGGAATGGAGTGAATTATATCATTACTTACATTATGTGTATCTGATATAAATCAAACACGTCGGCAAATTATACTTAAATGGATTGTTATTGCTGCTTCCATAGACATCCGTGTGTATTTTACAAACTCTAAATGTATTGTTTTACTAGTACTTATGTGTATTTAAATGTCTGAAACCTAAAATAAACGTTAAGTCGTTGAAAACACTGCTCAATTGTGATTATATGACAAGCGCAGCAAGCGTCTCTCTATGGCTCAGTGCCAGCCAACGCGCGAAAACACAGTTTGAATTTGGCAGTTGCGTGACGTCACCGAACGTTCTAAATCCCATATGTGGGACCGTACTCCCAGGGGCACAGAAAATAGAATCCCATATGTGGGACCGTACCGCTCAAAGGGTTAAACACAGACTGAGTATTTGCACAATGAGTCTTCAATACTACTTTCATTGCTCATAGAAGTGAAAATTGACTTCATTTTGAAAGTATGGTTTATTTTAAATGGTTGCACGCTTAATTTCTCTGCCAAATTAATTAGAAAACTCATTAACATGCTGTTCATTAAATAGGTGGTAAATTAATATGATAATTCTAATATTGATGTGTAAACAGAGAGCACTGATACTCTTTTAGCAATTCAGTTAATGTTCACAGTAAGAAAGTGTCACAATGTCTTTAAGAAACAGTCCTTACTGAAATATCAGAGCCCATTAGTAACATATAAAGTTAAGATACAACAAAAACTGAATGCCCAGAATGTCCAAGGTGCTATTTTACAAGTAATCACATCATATTGTGACCACTGAAATAAATAAAATCACTTAGATGACTTAAATTATAGAATAGATTAGTAAAGAAATTGTAGAATAATATTCTCAGCAGCTGTAATTTGTTATTAATTCATCATGAATCTGAGATGTGAAGTAGTGATCTTGTCATCTGTTGTCTAGAAGCAGAAGTGAATGTGATCAGTGAGGAGGTTTTTGTCATGCTGTGAATCACTGTGATACATACTCACTAACAGATTTGTCCCATGTGTTACAGTAATACACTGCAGAATCATCCACATCCACATTATTGATGATCAGACTATAATCTGATTGAGATGAATGTGTTGATGTGAATTTAGGAGCAGAGAAACCAGATCCATATTTAACTGAGCTCCAGCCATGATAAAATCTTAACACATACTGAGGAACTCCTCCTGGAGTCTGTTTGTACCATCCAGCAGAATTTTCAGTTACTGTCCCCAGATTACAGTCCAGTTTAGCTGTTTGTCCTTTACTGACTGTAATTAATGGACTCTGAGTCACTACAGTCACTCCACTGACACCTGCAGAATAAACACAACCTTTACATGAGATTGTGTGTCAAAACACTTGAAATCATCAGATGTGATGAAAACTTACAGGTCAGAAGAGTGAAGAAAGCGCAGAATATTGTGATCATCTTGTGATTTGGTGTTGATGTGTGAAGATGAGCAGTGCTGTAGAATAATGCTGAGATCAGATCAGAGACACAAACTTTAAGACAGTAAAGAGAAAGACCCGCCCACCTCATACAACACACACTCAACACATCTCACACACTCACTCACTTCACACCAGACCACAACGGATTAAACTTCCTAAAGTGGATTTTTCTATAATAATAAATATAAATTAATTTAATTCTATCAAATATGAAATATTTAATTAAATATCTAACCACAAATGTTACATACAGCTTTTTGAATAATTTATATAAAAGTGTTTGGTTAACAGGTGTCTCCTGTGTAAGAGTATTCATACTGCAGCTCTCTCTGGTCAACACGTTCTCACTCCTAACTCGTCACATATTGACGATTGGGCAGGGCCCCTTTTGCGTCACTTCTGGACGCTCAGGGTACCCCTTTAGCGTCATTTTTCTACGTGCAGGGTCCTCCAGTACTTAACATAAGAAACCCTTGGCGTCAAGGTACTGACCCGAAAGGCACGGGGAATTTTATCGTCATGATTAAATTATATATTGGGTAATAATATTGCTATTATTGCATACATGCTGGGGTGTATTTTTTTTTTTTCAATACTAACAGTCAAAACAGTTTAATTTATATTACACTATTTACACATTGAACCCAACCTCTGCCCCTAAACCTAACCATTTGTCAACAAAACACAAGATATAACAGGCAATTACAACTATATTCATAATTTATTCAAAAAGTATTAATATTCCAATGGTTCCGAAGCAAAACGATTGATTTGTGAGAAGAATAGACGCGATCGCTCCGTCCGCCGTTCTGTGTTCTACTGCAGTCTGTCTGTGCTTGAATTCAAAAAATGCCGCCACAAGAAGCAAGCCTTGGTTGTGAAATGCTGTTGGCTCTTGGGTGTCTCGTGACCGATTGTGTCATGCTGTTGTGAAATGCCATTGGCTCGTACGTGTCTCGTGACCCATTGCTTCATGCTAATGCTCAGGTGTATCTTCTTGAATGAGATGTGAGCGCGTTAATGGAGCGGGGTAATTTTCAGCGATTAAAACCTTCTGTTATTCGCATAAGGATATCGTAAGGCTTCAGAAGACTCGGAATGCAACAGGACTTGTTTGTAATGCTTTTATACTGCTTGTTTATGGTCAGTTTTTGCAATAAATACCTGTGACTGTACTTATACTTGCCTGTTGCGTGTTTCATATTGTTCAGAAGTGGGTAGGTTTAGGGTAGGCGTGGGGTTAGGTGCTCCAATGAACGTATATATTTATATAAAATAATTTCTATTTTTACAAATGCATGCAAACCATTAAATTAAGACAAACAACTGAAAACAATGGAGGACCCTGCGCATAGAAAAATGACGCTGAAGGGGTACCCTGGGCGTCAAAAAGCGACGCCAGGGGGTCCTGACTAATCGTCAGTATGTGACGACTTGGGAGTGAGAACGTGTTGCTCTGGTAGACTTCAGTCATGTCTGTTTTATTCAAATTAACTGAAGATAAAATACAAAACAATCCCTTATTCTAGTCTACACAGATGCTTTTACATAACCCTGAATAAATGATTCACCCTACATTAAGGTTCACAGGTAACTAATATTGGATCCCCCCCAATAAAATTAGTGTATGAACAAATATATTTATTAAGAATTAATAACACGTAACCTAAAAATGGCTCACTATTTATAAGGTAAAATCATCCTTTTTATTTGTGCATTTATAATCGCTTATCAATGATTTATAATGCATTTGTAAATGAGTTATTAGTCATTTATGAACACCTTTATAAACCCTTTACAAATGGAAACTTAATGTGAAGGTGTCACCAAAATCTAAATCAAAATGTACTTTATTGAAGTTGAATTTTTTGAATGTCTGTTCACAGAAACTAAAAACAAAGGTCAACAGAAGTTACTGTGTTGGGCTGCAGCAAAAAGGAAAAATGCTGCAAAACTCTTTGATTTTGTAAATTTGAACAGCACTGCAAATAAATATAGTCTGTTTCACAGAGAAATGACAGTGACTCTGAGAAGGAAATAAATACTCAAAAGAGCTGAAGCAATGCCATTTCACTCATTTTCCATGTTTGTACTTTCTCATGTAAGATGCTTATGAATCCTTAAACCTTTTTCTTTTGTTCTTTGATTAACATCACAGCAGCTTGAACAAGGGGCCATCTAACATGTTCTGATAGAAAGGGCCTGATCTTCCTAATGTTACATAAGGCAATTCTGCAGATGAAATAAGATCAAACGGACACGTGGTAGGATGACGTAAGTGAGTGTATGTTTGCTAGTAAGATGTGTTTGACTGTGGTGTGGAGAATTGTGCATTGATGGTTGTAATTTTATTAATGAAAAATGTGGCAAAGTTGTGGTAGTATGCCCTTTTAGCAGTGGAGACATTAGCAGAGAAGGACTGTGACCAATACGCCAGTAGGATTTGAAATAAAGTCTGTATGTCTGTGATATAAAATAAAGTAAGGATGTCATCTGCTGGTGAACTGTAGTCACTACAAGCTTGACAGTCTGGTGCATGTTGACTCCTAAAACCAAATTAGGGTTTTTTGGCTTATAACAACACAGAAGTACCCTTTTTGGTGCTAAACGTTTTTTTTTTTTTTTTTTTTTTATAACATTCCTTATAAAACATGCTCTGAAAGTGCTATGAAGAATATAGAGTTGCTGATATTTATATGGCCAAAAAAATTAAAGCTTGTAATTTACATCAATGAGATCTTTATAACAGTATTACAGATATCAGTTGTCACTCTATATCTTACAATAATATCTTATTGATGACAGATGATACTTAAATAGATGATGATCTTGGACTTACATTTTAAATTTGAATATTTGAATCAGATCTGGATCTGAAACTAACCCTGATCATTTGTTTTTAGAACTGAAAATAAGAATCTGTTAGACTCATTTACATAGAGCTGATTATGAGAGCAGGTGTTTCCTGTGTGTCAAGACTCAACTTCCTGTCCTGAAGAAAATCTCCACAGTTCACTGCATTTGACAGAAGATAAACTTCAGCATGAACTTTTCAGATTCACATATTGTCACTGTCAGGCTGTTGGGAGCATTTTATTTCTTGTAGTTTAAAGCATAACTTTACAGTATCAAATAATACAATCATTTTTTTTTTCTTATTGAAAGTTTACTTGTTTCATTGTTCATGCTTTCATTGATTGCGAAGTGAAAACTAACTTCATTTTGAAACTGTTTTTTAAAATGCAATTTATTAAACAGGTTGTAAATTATCGTACATTAGCATTAAAGCCAAAATATTTCCTGCAGAAAATGACACAGTTCAAGCTACTAAGTTGCATTCTTTGCCTATTTTTAATAGTTTCATGATTCCTATTACACCATGCCAGGAAATAATATTACGTGCTATCATAAAACAATCAAACAGCTCATCAAATTCTTTGTGTTCAGTCGCTGCAGTCAGATTTCTTGATGCTTTTGCTGGTGGTTTTTGAATGGGCAGACACTAAACATGTCAGCTGTGTGTCTTTGTCCCACTCTGATCTCTCAATGGTTAAAGAACTGCTCATCTTGAATTTCTTATCAAGCTGCTGTTCAGCAGATCCAGTGAAGACGCCTTCAGTAACTGAGTTCCCGTTCACAAGCCAACGCACATCAGCAAAAGCCCCAGACATGTGATTGATCAGACACACCAGAGTGACTTTACTGGAGCTCAGCTCTTCTCTGGATGGACGGAGGATGTTCAGCACAGGAGCAGCAGCAGCAGCATCTAAACACAAATCATCATCAACATCTGCAAACAAACCTTCATCTCACACACACAACTCAAATATTCACATCTGACTGTACATTTCAAACTTTCTACATTTCCAAAATTTCACACATTAACATATATAATTAAGCAATATAATTATTTGCTTAATATAAATGTTTTAATATGCACATCTCAATGCCTTTGAAAAAAGATGCATGTTGGATTTTTGTTTTTTGTTAAAATGTACATAAATATATGGCACTGTGTATATTTTAGGTGCTGACACTTTTTATACCATTTTTAATCATCTAAATCTCTTTCACTAACTCATTTTCAATGATCCTACAGTTTCACAAATTATGAAGTCAAAATTCATGTAGTTTATCAGTTAATTCATAAATCCTGTAAATAATTATAACAGAATTATCAAAACATAGTTTTACATGTAGTACAGCATGTCACACCACAGGTCGATTTCTCATGTGATGTTTCACTAACACTGTACATTAATAATTTAAAAAAGTCTTTTAAAAAATCGGTCAAATCTGTCCAATTAAATACAAACTTATGAATACCTGAATATGAATATGAATATGAATATGAATATAACATACAACTAAGAAAGAAAATACACATTAAAGTTAAAGCTGCAGTGAAAGTGTATTTTTAAGATTAATTTGAGATTTTAAGGTTACTGGAGGTTCTGAATAAAATTGTGAATTCACACATTTAACTGTAAATGAACAACAAGGTAAACTAAAAAATAATGTATATCTACAAGAAGTAGACTACTTGTAATACAGTGCTAAAAACATGTGATAACAGTGTAAAGACGACTTACCAGTCACAATGAGTTTTGTTCCTTGTCCGAATACCACAGTGATACATTTCATATGTTCAGTCGTACAAAAACCTCCTCAGTCTGTGAAGAGACACAAACAGAAGTGAAACACTCACTGGAGCTCAGCTGACTGTGTCCTTGACACATTTAATTCATGGAGAAATGATTCAGATTCAAACACAAACACTGTTTTAGTCTTCATGTTAGTTGTGTTTGACTGCTGTGTATTAAAGTGCTTTGAAACACAATCTCATATGTGGCTGTTGTTATTCTGCAGGTGTCAGTGACTGTCGTGAATCACAGTGAATGAAGCACATAAAGTCACTCTGAACATGAACACATGGATCTACTGATGATGGACACTAAAGGAAACACCAAAATCCACTTCGCAGGGCACTTGCATTCAAATAGAACAAACATCGTATGTGATAAGAGATACATCCGAAATATGCAGAGCGGTGGGGCACG
This sequence comes from Cirrhinus mrigala, assembly GCA_036247105.1. Taxonomy (NCBI): domain Eukaryota; kingdom Metazoa; phylum Chordata; class Actinopteri; order Cypriniformes; family Cyprinidae; genus Cirrhinus; species Cirrhinus mrigala. The sequence continues at coordinate 31,807,832 of CM070009.1, forward strand.
AGGACTGGAATTGAGAACGTCTCGTTATGTTGTGACGACATTAGGGGGGATTTACCTGGGAGCCCCGATCATCTCTGGTTAAGAAAACGCCAATGAAATTTGGCTAGTGGATTTGCATAATACACCACTCCCCGTGCACATGGGTATAAAGAGGTGCAGGTGCATCCACTCATTAGATTTTACGCTGAGGAGCTGAGATAGTCTCCCTGGCCACCAGCGATGGTTCGAGATTGTGGCAAGAGGACAACGTCTCTGTTCCCTCCATCAGGGAACGAGGGTTACATACGTAACCGAGACGTTCCCTCTCTGTAGGGCACTACGAGTTATGTCGTAACGACATTAGGGGTCCATGGAAAACGCCACAACCTGAACCCCGTCACAACCCTGAGCATAGCAAATGTTGGCAAGCGTCATGTGTCAGACAAATGCTGTGCTAATAACCTTCCCAGCACGAATTCGCTGACCTCGGTACCCGCAGGGACCAGAGGTGAGTATACTGCTGTTGGTGATAGCCAAGCTGCTGTAGCTTTCACCCAATACTTACCAGAAGGGATTTCGACCTTCAGTGAAAGACGGCTTCGAAGTCTTTCCTATTTGTAGTACAGCTTGTTCGTAACAGTGGGGGCGAGCCTTCCAAAGAAGTGCGCTACGGATGCCATATCCTGCCCGTAGGGAGGTGACATGTGGAGACTCAGATATGGACTGACCCAGGCCTAGACTGCCGGGGGTGTTGGAGGACTCCACCAGGGTTCACCATCCCGGGAACTGAACTGGAGGAGGACAAAAGGCGCTCGCATCCCCGGGTGAGGGGGAATGGCGCAGCAAGCGTGACACCAGCCTGTGCTTCCTGCTACTTACCTGTTACCCAACACACGAGAAGAAACTGGCTCAACACAGAGACTGTAAAATCTCACAAAGGTGTTTGGTGTCACCCAGCCCGGAGCTCTACAGATGTCTGCCAGAGAGGCGTCGTGTGCCAGCGCATAGGAGGAGGCAACACTCAGCGTGGAGTGAGCCCTCATGCCTAGGGGACACGGCTCGTCTTGGAATTGGTACGTCAAGACGATGACATCTACTATCCAGTGGGCCAACCTCTGCTTGGAGACAACCTTCCCTTTCTGCTGACCTCTGTAACAGACAAAGAGCTGCTCAGAGCTTCTGAAGCTCTGGGTGTGCTCCACGTGTATGCGCAATGCTCTTACGGGACACAGCAATGCCAAGGCTGGGTCTGCCTCCTCTAGGGGCAGTGCTTGCAGGTTCACCACCTGATCTCGAAAGGGAGTGGTGGGAACCTTGGGCACGTATCCAGGCCGAGGTCTCAGGACAACATGAGAGTAGGCTGGCCTGAACACAAGGCACTCTTCATTCACTGAAAATGCTTGGAGGTCCCCGATCCTCTTGATGTAGGTGAGCGCGGGCCGGAGTGCTGTCTTAGCAGACAGGAACTTAAGCTTGACTGACTCCAGTGGCTCAAAAGGACATCTCTGAAGTCCTGCCAGGACAACAGAGAGATCCAAGGAGGGCACCAGGGGTGACCCAAGAGGATTTAACCTTCTGGCACCCCTAAGGAACCTGACGATGAGATTGTGCTTTCCCAAGGACCGGCCGTCCACTGCATCGTGATGTGCTGCGATAGCAGCCACATACATTTTCAAGGTGGAGGGTGACAGCCTACACTCCAACCTTTCTGGCAGGAAAGAAAGCACGACTCTAATTGGGCATTTTCGGGGGTCACCAGTTTGTGAACAGACTCCATTTCAGAGCATAGGCTTGCCTCGGAGAGAGAGCCTTAGCCTGCGTGATAGTCTCTACCATTGCCGGTGGTAGGTCACTTAAGTCTGTCGCGTCCCATCCAGGAGCGACATGTGGAGGTTCCAAAGATCTGGACATGGGTGCAACATGGTGCCAAGCCCCTGAGAGAGCAGGTCCTGCCTCAGTGGAATGCGCCAGGGGGGGCTGTCGTGAGGAGCATGAGTTCCGAAAACCAGGTCCGGGTGGGCCAGAAAGGCGCAACCAGCAAGACCTGCTCCTCGTCCTCCCTGACCTTACACAGTGTCTCTGCAAGAAGGCTCACTGGGGGAACTGATACTTGCATAGAGCCCACGGCCAGCTGTGTGCCAGAGCACCCGTGCCAAGGGCCCCTCGGTCAGCAAACAAAATAGCTGGCACTGAGAGGACTCGCGGGAAGTAAACTTCCCCGAATCGACCTAAAAAAAAGACGTAAAAATCGCTGTCTGTCTCCTCCTGGTAAGGTCACTCCAGAGTGAATATATGCTGTGAACAGGCCAGACAAAAAGATGGGCTGGATTAACTCATTCTTTAAACCAAAGTTATCAAAAAGCATTACAATCAAACAATAAATGACTTAACAAGTTATTAAAGTCACTCGCACATCTCGCTGCTTACGTTAACCGCTTTAACAGCACCGTTCAGAGTTTACGTGACCCACACTGATCCTCCATGAGCGGGATGACCGCGAGTTGCAAGCCTTTAGTAATGTCACCTGGTGGTAAAGTGTTTCATTTCGGCGCCCGTGTTAACAGATGACTGCCTGTGCAAATTTGATTTACATCATAAAATAATAACGAGAAAGTGTGCTGAACAACATGACGTTCCCGTGAATCACAACTGTTGTCAGTGAAGAGTGTAATTCTTAACATAGGAACCCCAAGACTTTCCGCCTATAGCGGCTATGAGGCAGAGGAATGTGTGAAATCCTCCCGCGACCGCGCTGCTTAAACCCGGCACAAGTCTCCCTCGCACCCCGCAGACGGAGGATTCATTAATCTGCGGTTACCGCAAATGTAGATACCTTAATACACTACTGCAGTTATCAAACATGAAAAATAAAAACTGAAATAAGTCACTTACCACAGTTATGAATTGTTCTTCTTGCCTCTCCCGAATGTCAACTGTTGAAGAAAATCCTGCCTCTGTAGATTTGAACTTTACAGCATTATGCTGTACACTGTAAAAAACAATTTGCTGAGTCAACTTAAAATAATACGTAACCTGGCTGCCTTAAAATTTTAAGTTCAGTCAACTCAAAAAAAAAGTTTACTCAACTTGAAATATTAAATTATACTAAGTGACAACTTAGATATTTGAGTTGAATCAACTTAAAATTTTAAGGCAGCTGGGTTACTTACCAATCTGTTAAGTTTAGCAAACACAAATATCTAAGTTGTTACTTAGTACAACTTAACATTTCAAGTTGACTAAACTTATTTTAGTTGACTGAACTTAAAATTTTAAGGCAGCAGGGTAACAAATTTTTTTTAAGCTGATTCAACAAATTGTGTTTTTTATTTTTTACAGTGTAGGTTTGCCTCAAACCATCACGTGACCCCAAAGTGCATTGCGGTTTACAGCAATATGCTGTATTATAAGAAAAACAGCCCACTGCTGTAAAATTTTGCTGTAGTTTTTACAGCAATTCGTTACAGTGTAGGAAAGAATTTTATGAGTGAAAATGGACATGATTTATGTGCAAGGATGCACTTTCACACTTGGGGTGAATTTGCCTTTAATTTTCTCCAAAATGGTACAGTAAAATGACTTGATAATTAATACAGTAATAGTCAAGGTGACTGTGAATAGGAATAAATTGAAAGAATGAGCAAACCTGTAAAGAAAAGATTTTTGTGAATGAATATGGGACATGATGTAAAAGTGCAAGGATGCACTTATGCCTGGGGTGAATTTGCCTCCAAAACTATACAGTAAAATGACTTAAAAAATGAATACAGTAATAGTCAGAGTGACTGTGTGAACAGGAATCAATTGAAAGAATGAGCAAATCTGTAAAGGAGAGATTTTTATGAGCATTTGAAAATGGGTCGCTTGGTTGAGAAATACAGTTTAATTTGCGATGTAATGGTCTCACACCCCTGTGGACCGTTTCTGTGGTTTTTCCCTGTGTATGCCCTTATTTGGTCTTTCCTGTTCAGCAAACCCGTCCTCGTCTGATTAGCTTGTGTATTTAAGTTTGGTTCTGTTCCCCGTTGGTTTGTCGGTTCTTAAAGTCAACTGTAAGTCACTCCATGTCATTTAACGTCTTTTCAGTTATGTTGCCTGTGGATTCCCTGCTGTTCCTGTTCATTCCTGTTCCTTGTGTGGATTATTATAATAAACTTTATGTTCTTGATCTCCTCGTCCCAACTCCTCATTCCCGCACAGGATGCCTGTGACAAATGTGTGGTTTGGGGTCAGATATGGGTAAAGTTATTTAGGCAGCAAACTAGTGCTGTAGCATGGGGATTGATAAAAATGATTATGATAACAAGTAAAATGTATGCCATAATCTTCAGCAATGTCAAGCATTAATATTTTATTATTATTATTATTTTATCAAATAACTCTGATTGACATTATTGAATCAAATTTATTTGATTTCTTTCAGCTCTACAGTATGGTCCACTTGTCTTTGCACCCCGAGAAGGGCAATGCTGTCACAAGGCAGTTTTTTGTAAGTATTATTTAAATTATTTTTTTATTTACAATTGAACTCAAAAGTTTAGTAAGACCTTGCAGAATCTGCAAAATGTTCATTATTTTACCAAAATAAGAGGGTTTATATTACAAAATGCATGTTATTTTATATTTAGTACTGACCTGAATATATTCTCATAAAAGACATTTACATACACTTGATTCTTAATACTGTGTTGTTACCTGAATGAGCCACAGCCGTGTTTTTTTTTTTGTTGTTGTTGTTTAGTGATAGTTGTTTATGAGTCCTTTGTTTGTCCTGAACAGTTAAACTGCCCGCTGTTCTTCAGAAAAATCCTTCAGGTTACACAAATTTTTCGGGGCTTTTTTTTTTTTGTATTTAAACTCTTTCCAACAATGACTGTATGATTCTGATATCCATATTTTCACACCAAGGACAACTGAGGGACTCATATGCAACTATTACAGAAGGTTCAAACACTCACTGATGCTTCAGAAGGAAAAACGATCCATTAAGTACTCACCTTCAGAAGCTACAGAAGATACTGTACTTACATGTTTCACAGAAGATAAAATAAGTTAAATTTACCACTGAATATCTTCAAATTCAAAAAGTTTTCACCCCCTGGCTCTTAATGCATTGTGTTTCCTTCTGAAGCATCAGTGAGTGTTTGAACCTTCTGTAATAGTTGCATATGAGTCCCTCAGTTGTCCTCAGTGTGAAAAGATGGATCTCAAAATCATACAGTCAATGTTGGAAAGGGTTCAAATACACAAAAATGCTGAAAAATAAAACAAACAACAAAAAAAAAAATCTGAAGAAAAGCAGGCAGTTTACCTGCTCAGGACAAACAAGGGACTCATAAATAACTACCACTAAACAAAAGTTGTAGATCATTCAGGTAACAACACAGTATTAAGAATCAAGCGTCTGTAAACTTTTGAATGGATCTTTTTTATAAATTCTTTTTATAAATTAAAAATTATTTTAATTTATAAATTATTTTCTATTTTGAACTATATGTAAACATCTTTTATGTGAAATATCCTATTCAGGTCAGTACTAAATAAACAAGTACATGCATTTTTTTTTTTTTTTATGACAATCCCTCTTATTTGGTAAAAAAAAAAAAAAAAAAAAAAACATTTTGCAGATTCTGCAAGGTGTATGTAAACTTTTGAATTGAACTGTATTTATTTATTTTTCATCTATGCTACGTAATTTTCATTCACTATTTTCCCTGTGCTGTCTGTTCATTTTTATTGGTGCTGTGGATAACAGTTTTTGTCTTTGTGTGTGTTTCATGACTGTTTTAGTGGGGATAAATATACTGCCAGATGGGGAGTGAGCAGAAGATGAGGACAGTGGTGCAGAGTGATGGCCATCAACCCTGCATGTCAACAGCTTCATTCAGTCCAAAATGATGTTCAAACGGATAACTTCACCGAGAGGGTCAGTGCCACCACCCACGTATTCTGCATTTAGGAGTGATGGTTATGAGTGTAACGTGGAGTGAGAGGCGAGAGGCAACCGGATCCATTTGCGAGCTTTTATTCAAGGGACAAGACAGATACATGGTCAAACAGGCAGGGTCAAAACAACAGCAAACAGGAATGTTAGGGAGAGGCACAATAGAAGTCCGTGAAGCAGGCGTGGGTCGATCCGTGGCGAACGTAATCCGTAAAGGGAAGAGATGAGGGAATAATCCGTGAAACGAGCTAGAGTCCAGTAGGCAGGCGGCGAGACAGACGAGACGAGATGGCCAGGCGAGAAAGCTATACACGGGAACCAGGAAACTAGGGAACAAGGGAACTAGGAACTAGGAACACTAACAATGATAATCACAACAACAATACTCCATGGCTTGCATGGGGAAAGACCGGGGCTTTTATAGCGCCGCTGATTGGTCACAGGTGCTGACGCAATCAGCATGCTGAATGACGGGAAATGTAGTCCGGGGTGTAATGCAACAGTCTGAGTGTTATGACAGGGTGAGAGCGACATCTGGTGGTAAGCGGACCGCAGGTCACCGACCAGATTCATGACAATGAGACACTTGTTGTTGTTTTTGCTAATTTTCCAATAAATCAAGATAAATCAAGTTCTCTCTTAGGACACTGATTCCCAATCCAGCCCTTAAGATGCATGTGTTTGTTTCATTTATATTCTTGCACATTTAAAATGCTTTCATGTCTGTAAATTGTTGATGCACTGTACTCTGGGTAGCAAACGCCATACTAAAATGTTTTGAAATATTTTAATAAAAATACTTTTGCAAATATGTTTGGATTGTCTTTTGATTTGTAATGTTATTCTGAATTATAGTAGTATCACAATTTCACTAACTATATGTATTTGCTATTCCAACTACACAATGCACAATAATAATTGCACAATAGCAATTAAAAAATAGCAATAGCACAATAAAAATTACAGTAGAAACAAAATTACAAAGTACTGTAAAAATACAGTACAATACTGTTTTGTAGCCATACAGTACCATGCTGTAAAGTTGCATTACAGTACATTGCTGTAAAACAAAATACAGTAACTTGCTAGCAACCCTGCTGGCAGTAACTTACTGTAAAAATACAGGTGTCAGACCTTTTGGACTGTTTTTGTGTGTTTTTCCCCTATATGCCCTTATTTGGTCCTTCCTGTTCCGATTCTAATTATGATGTCACCGTTTGATTGTTCACCTGTCTCCCCCTGACTGGTTCGTCTGTGTATTTAAGGTTGGTTGGGTTCACGTTTGTTGGTCGGTGATTGCATTGTCTTCATGTATTGTTACTCCGTTCTGTTTTTGTTGTGTTTGCTGGTTCCCTGCTGTTTCCTGTCCGTTCCTGTTCACTGTGGATTATTTAATAAAACTCTGTGTTTTGGATCTCCACGTTCCTCTTCCTCATTTTCCCCGCAAACCACGCCGTGACAACAGGAATTTTTTTAACAGTGTAAGTACGCGATTAGATGCACAAGCAAAAAAAATTGCGGCTGGCATGACTGTGTATTTTCAAGACGCGGCTGGCTTGACCACAGTCCAGTACGCCACCGAGGTTCTTGTTCCCACAATGCAAATGCAAAGCATAATTCAAAAATACAGAAAAACACCTGTAAAAACCTAATATGGAAAATTCCTTCAAATTATTACAGTATATAGTACTGTATTTTTACAGTGTAGACTGTCTGCTTAATATCTTCTAACTCTTTACTGTGATGGTCCGCCAACAGACATTCTACTGACTATAAGTAACTTTTACATGTCAACTTATTCTAACCCTAACCCTACCAGTCTACTAATACTCTATTAACACCACTCTAATATGAGTTAAAAGATATGTTGGTGCAATGTTACTTATAGTCAAAAATGTTTAAAAGGGACCATCAAAATAAAGCAAAACCAAATATCATAATGTTTCCACAATTCCTGCTAAATGAATGGTAGTTTAATGACAAATGTCACATTTTTTTCAAATCATGAAACCCTGCGTATGTATAGATATGTGTAGAAATATATAATAATGAAGGCAGAAACTGAACTAGATTTTGACATGTTGCTTTACTGAAACACTAAATGAATTCATTTTACCTTGAAGAGTTAATGCATGGTTTAACATAAAGTTGAACACACATTCATACATTTTTATTTCACTTTATTGTTTACACGGTTACACATTTCATGTTTGAAAATATCTGTGATGGTATATAAGAAAAAAGTGTTCATGATTTCTGGACAGTTGGCTGTTTGTTAAAGTCATGGCAAATGGTGGGTGCTGAGAGTTTATAAATATATAAATATAAATCAGGATTGTGTCTCCTTTGAGGACATCAAGAAATGTTTACCATTGACTATTAGGACTGGATGGGCAGTCATTATGGAGAAGGAGCTTCATGTTTTGTCTAGAAGCAGAAGTGAATGTGAGCAGTGAGGAGGTTTTTGTCATGCTGTGAATCACTGTGATACCACAACAGTGTTGTCCCATGTCTGACAGTAATACACTGCAGAATCATCCACATCCACATTATTGATGATCAGTCTATAATCTGATTTAGATGAATGTGTTGATGTGAATTTAGAAGCATAGAAACCAGATCCATATGTAGGTGAGCTCCAGTCAAAAGCATACGCTAACACATGCTGAGGAACTCCTCCTGGAGTCTTTTTGTACCATCTAGCAGAACTAACAATCCCCACATTACAGTCCAAAGTAGCCGTTTGTCCTTTACTGACTGTGATTGATGGACTCTGAGTCACTACAGTCACTCCACTGACACCTGCAGAATAAACACAACCTTTACATGAGATTGTGTGTCAAAACACTTGAAATCATCAGATGTGATGAAAACTTACAGGTCAGAAGAGTGAAGAAAGCGCAGAATATTGTGATCATCTTGTGATTTGGTGTTGATGTGTGAAGATGAGCAGTGCTGTAGAATAATGCTGAGATCAGATCAGAGACACAAACTTTAAGACAGTAAAGAGAAAGACCCGCCCACCTCATACAACACACACTCAACACATCTCACACACTCACTCACTTCACACCAGACCAGATTAGTCTTGCTTTAGCGGATTTTTCTATATTATCATATGCACTTGATAATATAAATAAATCATTCTGAATATGAAATATTTTACTAAGTATCACAGTATCAGGTCTTTTTACTGTTTCTGTCTTTCTGTGAGTCATTGCTGTAAATTTGTATAAATCATTATATATATATATTTTTTTTTTATATCTGTCTCTCCCTATGAAAGAGAAACCCCAAAATTAACATACTGCTTTTCTGAGTCATTTACATGAAACTATGTTGGGTCAACAGGTGTCTCCTGTGTAAGTGTGTATGTTTGGTTCACAGCTCACTGCATCCACTTCAAATCATACTTCAGTTCTTTCTGGTGAACTTCAGTCATATCTGTTTTATTCAAATAAACTTTAAATAAACATTCAGATACCCAATTCTTTTCTACACAGATGTGTACACATCATCTGAATAAACATCACACTTTTGCCTAGTTGTGGAGTATATGAAGGTAAAATGTCACTCTTAGTGTTTTTAAGATAAAAAGACATTAAGATGATGAATGAATCTTGCCTTGAATGAATGAGTTTTGCCTGAGAAAAGTATTCTGAAAGTCTTCAGCCTCATAATGAAATTTGATTTATAGAACTTACAAGAAAAAAATCATGAATTCATGTATTGAATGGTGTAAAGTTGATGTAATTTGTTATTCATTGACAAAACACATTACAAAAATCTAAACCAAATCATACTTTATTGGAGCAGAATAAGTAAAAACTAAAAACAAAGGCCAACAGACATTATTGTGTTGGACTGTAAAGAAATGGGGAATGCTGCAAAAGATTTTTGATTTTTTTAAATAAGAATTGCACTTCAAATAAATATAACCCATTTCACAGAGTAATGATGGTGTTTTGAGACAGAAATAAGCACTCAAACTACTGAAGCAATGCCATTTCCCTCATTCCCTCATTGTCACATCTACACCCGGCTCCACCACGCAGTTCACCGCTACACGATCACCATCACCAGAATACTGAACACCTGTGCACCCAATCACCCGTCACCAGCTGAACCTCATCACCAGTCCCTACTTATACTCACCTCAAACAAACCTTCGGTGATCAGACCTCAAGGTTGCACACCACGAGTCCTCAGATCTTCTTCCACTGTTTGCTGCACTCGTCTGTCTGCCAGCCTGCCGTCATCTGCCCGTCTCCAGCCTCTCAGCACACGGAGTGCTTCACGCTTCTAAAAGGACTATTATCAGCTAAGCGTTGTTTATGTTCTGCCTTCTTCTCAGTCCCTAAGTGGCATTCTTACCTGAGTTGATATTTACCTCTGTTGTATGCGATTGCCTGAGTTGTTTCATTAAAACACGCCACTTCTGTGAATTCTCTCTCTCTCTCTCTCGTGGTTCTTCAAACGGGACAGAAGGTCTGATCCTAAACCGATTGTGGATCTGTGAGAGGCTGGATGGAAGAGCGACGGGCAGTGGCCGACGCCACGTTCGCGGAGCTGGTGGACGCCGTTCGTTCTTCACTTCAGGATGCCTCCGGATCACGAGCATCTGGGTTACCTTCACCTGCCGTGCCATCTATCGCCAGTCCCTTGGCTCGCCCTGCTCCATTCGCCGGGGAGGCAGAGAGATGCAGTGGATTCCTCTAGCAGGTATCGCTGTATATGGAAATACAAGCCAGTCAGTTTCCCACTGAACGGGCTAAAGTAGCGTTCGTCATCTCGCTACTCGCCGATCGGGCTCTGAGTTGGGCCGAAGCTCTGTGGAATATCCGTCACCCTCGCCTAAATGAGCTTGCGACGTTTCTGGAGTACATCAAGGAGGTTTTTTCCCAAACAACGTCATGCAGGTCAGTGCACGAGCAGTTACTGCAGATAACCCAGTCTAACATGTCTGTACAGGAATATGCCATCAAGTTCCGCACACTCGCGGCGCTCAGTAACTGGAACTCTGCCGCCCTGGTACCGGTGTTTCGCCGGGGATTATCCCCTCCGATCCAGACTCAGATGGCTATTTTTGAAGATAGTGTGGATCTAGAGACCTTCATCAACCGAGCTATCAGAATTGCTCAACATTTGCCTCTGTACACGGCGCCTTCATCTCTCTCGCCTTCCCCTTCGCCCGGCTCCATCAGCTATGGTTCACTTTCTGTTCCAGTAAAAATCCTCCTCGACTCAGGTGCATCAGGAAACTTCATCTCCTCCTATAGACTCGCTGCCCTGAGCATTCCCCCGCAACGTCAATCCCCGACTTACCACATCACCAACATCCAGGGAAAGCCGCTAGGCCGTGGATTGGTACAGTTCTGCACCCCCGAACTGGAGCTCAAGATCGGGGTTCTCCATTCGGAACGGCTCTCACTACTGGTGCTGGAAGAGGCCAATGTGGATATCGTCCTGGGACGCCCGTGGCTAGTTCATCACCAGCCCGTGATTGATTGGGAGTACGGGGAGCCCAAGCGTTGGGGAAGTATCTGTTATAATCAATGTCTGAAATTCCCTACAAAACCGTTTCCTTCTACTAACCCTCTCCATCTGTGTTCAACCAGTATTGAAAGCCCTCTACACGAAGCAGCCACCAAATACCCCTCAGAATACCGGGCGTTCCGGGACGTGTTCAGTAAAGCAGCGGCCACAAAATTACCACCTCATCGGCCCTGGGACTGCGCGATCGAGTTATTGCCAGGTGCTCAACTCCCCAAGGGCCGCGTGTATCCCTTGTCCGGCCCGGAGAGAGAGGCCATGGAGGAGTACATAAAGGAGGCTCTCAACCAAGGGTTCATCCGGCCATCCACCTCGCCGGCCGCCTCCAGTTTCTTCTTTGTGGCCAAGAAGGACGGAGGGCTCCGGCCGTGCATAGACTACCGGGCACTCAACAACCAGATTCGTCAATTCGCCTATCCTCTTCCTCTGGTTCCGGCTGCTCTGGAGGCTCTACGCGACGCTCGCGTCTTTTCTAAACTAGATCTCCAGAGCGCCTACAATTTGATCCGTATCCGCCGGGGAGACGAATGGAAGACGGCTTTCATAACTCCAACGGGGCACTACGAGTACCGGGTGATGCCGTATGGCCTCTCCATTAGCCCTTCTGTATTTCAAAACTTCATGAATGAAATTTTCCGTGATATGCTTCACAAATTTGTCATCATTTACATTGATGATATCCTCATTTACTCCCCAGATCTCAGAACCCATCACCATCACGTCACCCGAGTACTCGAGCGTCTCCGTCAGCATCGCCTCTTTCTCAAGGCCGAGAAGTGTGAATTCCATACGACCGAAGTCCGCTTTCTCGGCTATTTCATCTCCTCGGCTGGGGTACGGATGGACCAGAGGAAGGTGGATGCCGTCCTCTCTTGGCCACAACCTGATACCATCAAACAACTGCAGCGCTTCTTGGGGTTCGCCAACTTCTATCGTCGCTTTGTCCAGGGTTACAGCCTGCTGGCAGCTCCACTAACTTCTCTCCTTCGGGGCAAACCTAAGAAACTGTGTTGGACCACCGAGGCGACGAACGCGTTCTTGGCCATGAAGGAGGCTTTCTGTTCCGCGCCCCTGTTACGGCATCCGAACCCCAAGAGCCGGTTTGTGGTGGAGGTAGACGCGGCTACCCTGGGTGTAGGAGCCGTACTCTCCCAGTGGCACGGGAACCCTCCAGTACTCCATCCATGCGCCTACTTTTCCAGGAAGTTGTCCCCGGCGGAGCAAAACTACGACGTTGGCAATAGAGAACTCCTGGCGATCAAGTTGGCCTTGGAAGAGTGGCGCCACTGGCTGGAGGGAGCGAATCATCCGTTTGAGGTAATCACCGACCATAAAAATCTACAATACCTCAGAGAAGCGAAACGTTTAAATCCTCGCCAAGCGAGATGGGCTCTGTTTTTCACCAGGTTCAATTTCACCCTCACCTATCGACCGGGTCATCGTAATGTTAAGGCAGATGCTCTATCACGGATCCACTCGCCAGACCCTGTTACAGACCAGCCTGAGCCCATCCTCCCTCCAGCCGTCTTCATGGCTCCTATCCAATGGGACCTCGAGGCCCAGATCAAGGACGCCAACCGCCAACACCCAGCTCCGCCGGGAGGTCCAGAAGGGAGGCTTTTCGTACCTGCAGAGCTCCGCGTGCCCCTTCTGGACTGGATCCACACCTCTCCGGGCTCCGGTCACCCTGGCAATAACCGCACCCTCTCACTCGTACGCCAGCGCTATTGGTGGCCCCAGATCCGCCAGGAAGTCGCCCGCTATGTCCAGGGCTGCTCTGTCTGCGCCACATCATCCACCCCACGGAAACTGCCAGAGGGTAAGCTCCAGCCGCTCACCATCCCCAACCGTCCATGGTCCCACATTGGGGTTGACTTCGCTACCGACCTACCCCTGTCTGAAGGTAACACTACTATTTTAGTCGTTGTTGATCGTTTCTCAAAATCTGTCAAATTAATTCCTCTGAAAGGTCTCCCCACGGCCTTTGAAACTGCACAAGCCCTGTTCCTGAACGTCTTTCGTCATTTTGGACTCCCGGAAGATATCATCTCGGATAGGGGTCCCCAATTCATCTCACGTGTGTGGCGAGGCTTCTTCAGACTTCTGGGAGTCAACGTGAGCCTCTCCTCCGGCTACCATCCGCAATCAAACGGCCAGACAGAGCGCAAGATTCAGGAGGTAGGACGTTACCTCCGGGCCTACTGCCAGGATAACCAAGAGCGCTGGTGTCAATACCTACCCTGGGCGGAATATGCCCAGAATTCCCTACGTCAGTCTGCCACCGGACTCACTCCGTTCCAGTGTGTGTTAGGGTTCCAGCCTCCGCTCTTCCCCTGGAACGGAGAGAGTTGCGAGGTCCCGGCGGTGGACTTTTGGTTCAGGGAGAGTGAGAGGGTCTGGGAATCAGCTCATGTCCACCTCAGTCGCGCAGTAAGACGGTACCAACGTCACGCGGATGCCTGGCGCAGTCAACACCATCAGTACCAGCCAGGAGACCTCGTCTGGTTAAGCACCCGTGACCTCCGCCTGCGACAGGGCAGTAAGAAGCTGAGTCCCAGATACATCGGACCCTTCCCGGTGGCACGGCAGATCAACCCAGTCACCTACCGCCTCACGCTACCACCCACCTACCGCATTGCACCGTCCTTCCATGTTTCCTTACTCAAACCTTACACTAAACCTGTCTCCTCTCCTTCCACAGAGCCCGTGGTGCCCCCCCCTCCACCCGAGATCGAACCAGCCGACCAAATCTACCAGATCCGGGAGATCCTCAGCTCGCGGCGGCGAGGCGGCCGTGTCCAGTACCTTATTGACTGGGAGGGATACGGTCCAGAGGAAAGATCCTGGGTCGAACGCGGAGATGTACTAGATCCCAACCTCCTTCGAGAATTCCACACCCGTCACCCTAACCTACCTGCTCCCAGGCCGCACGGTCGTCCTCGCCGCCAATCACGGACGCCAGGAGGCGCCCGTAGGGGGGGGGGGTAATGTCACATCTACACCCGGCTCCACCACGCAGTTCACCGCTACACGATCACCATCACCAGAATACTGAACACCTGTGCACCCAATCACCCGTCACCAGCTGAACCTCATCACCAGTCCCTACTTATACTCACCTCAAACAAACCTTCGGTGATCAGACCTCAAGGTTGCACACCACGAGTCCTCACATCTTCTTCCACTGTTTGCTGCACTCGTCTGTCTGCCAGCCTGCCGTCATCTGCCCATCTCCAGCCTCTCAGCACACGGAGTGCTTCATGCTTCCAAAAGGACTATTATCAGCTAAGCGTTGTTTATGTTCTGCCTTCTCAGTCCCTAAGTGGCATTCTTACCTGAGTTGATATTTACCTCTGTTGTATGCGATTGCCTGAGTTGTTTCATTAAAACACGCCACTTCTGTGAATTCTCTCTCTCTCTCTCTCGTGGTTCTTCAAACGTGACACTCATGTTCTGTCCAAAATACTCAAGAAACTGGCCATCAGGTCCCACCAGGTACATTATGATGGTGTGATCAACCTGCAATTATAGGAAAATACAACATGCAAAAGCTGAGTACAGGCTTGTCAGATTATTTTTAAAGAAATAGTGCACCCAAAAATGAAAATAATGTCGTCATTTCCTCACCATCAAGTTGTTCCAAACCTGTATGAGTTTCTTTCTTCTGTTGAGTATGAAAGAAGATATTTTGAAGAATGTTGATAACAAAACATTTGACCAAACCAAATATTTAATTTTTCATACTATGGATGGCTACTGTCATTTGTTTGGTTATCAACATTCTTCAAAACATCTTTTTTTGGGTGAGTAAATGATGACAGAATTTTCTTTTCGGGTGAACTATCCCTTTAGCATAAGGTAGGAGAATATAAATGTTTCTTGTGGCAGCTTAATACACAATCAAAACTACATTACTACATTCTGCACAAAATGCTCACAATGTAGTCGTTGTCTTCATCTTTCGGGCATCACTGTATTACAAAAGTACACTGTGTGTGTATAAAAATACTTACATGTATACATGTTTAGATATCAGATGATTCAGCAAAATGAATGCTGAATCAGT
Source organism: Cirrhinus mrigala (assembly GCA_036247105.1). Lineage (NCBI taxonomy): Eukaryota > Metazoa > Chordata > Actinopteri > Cypriniformes > Cyprinidae > Cirrhinus > Cirrhinus mrigala. The sequence continues at coordinate 31,823,374 of CM070009.1, forward strand.
GTGCAATTTTTGCATACACACATAACACTAATCTCAACCACTCAGACACAGAAAACACTTAAATACATACATTATGACATCTTTAATGATATACACTGCCCTCGACAATATTGGCATTAATATATTTTGCACTGATAAGGGATAACACAAACTACGAAAACATATTTTATTACATAAACAGTTTATACATAGAAAAAAAATAAAATTTTCGATTTATCAAAATATCCACCATTAGCAGCTATTACAACTCTGTATAATCTGGGCCTAAATTCATTGTATTCTAAAGCTAAATGGCAATCAATTAAGGTGTGCTGACCCAAAAATCTTTTAAAAACCTGGGCCAAGTTTAAACCAGTAACCAGGCATCACAGCTGGCAAAGGGGCATGTCTGACTTTGACATGTATATACTGCCATTATTATGTAATCAAAACGAAAAGTATTATTACTGGTCTTCAATGATAATGTCAAATTACTTTAATGTATTTGCACCAAAACATGATAAGGATTTATGCTGATATCATCCAAAACCACACTTTGCCAGGGGTGTTTCCAAACTTTTGGAGGGCAGTGTACACTGATCACAGTACCCATGCACGCATCATTTTAACTACATCTTGCTGGATAACTGTGTATCTGTCACAAATTATATTTGTATTCTTCTGTATTAACGGAAAGATAGCATAATGTTTGTCAATGTTTTACATCATTCTACAGATTTTCAGTCCAAGCCTGATGCAGGGCAGTTCTCCAGGGATGAGGGGCCTGCTCCAGTTTCACCAGTAAAGAAAATGACTCATCACTATTTACTTGGAGGACCACATGCAGGGGACATTGCTGGACACAGAGTCACCGTGAGTTATTCTGTGGGGAGGTGAAATGGCCTGCCTTTCTCCAGATGGACCGTAAAAATCAACAGAATGCCATCAAAGACTACCTCGGGGGAGGATCGGATGAAGCAAGAGATATTTTTTTTAATTAATCTTTGAGTATCTGGAGGAACTGGACACTTTCATTACAAATGGTCTTCATGAACAAGGCCTGAAGATCCATGCCATTTTCAGTGAATAATCTATCAGAGCAAGGAATCTCTCTGTGTAGCCTGTGTGTGTATGTACAGTATCTCACAAAAGTGAGTACACCCCTCACATTTCAGCAATAATTTTAGTACATCTAATCAAGAGACACTACTATGGAAATGAAACTTGGATATATTTTAGAGTAGTCAATGTGCAGCTTGTATAGCAGTGTATATTTACTGTCCTCTAAAAATAACTCGACATACAGCCATTATTGTAAAACAGCTGGCAACAAAAATGAGTACACCCTAAGTGAACCTGTCAAAACTGTGTCCAAAGTGTCAATATTTTGTGTTAGCACCATTTTTATCTATCTGCCTCAATCATTCTGTGCATGGAATTCACCAGAGCTGCACAGGTTGTTTCTGGGATCCTCTTCAAATCTTCTATAATGACATCATGGAGCTGCTGGATGTCAGACGCATAGTGCTTCTCCACCTTCTGCTTCTGCATCGGTGCTCAATAGGGTTCAGGTCAGATCACCTTCACCTGCACCTTCCTCAGCAAGGCAATTGTCATCTTGGTGGCGTGTTTAAAAACATGTTTGAAAACTGCCGTTCGGCCCAGTTTCTGAAGGGAAGGCATCATGTTCTGCTTCAGAATTGTACAGTATAATGGAATCCCAGTGCCAGCAGCACTCATGCAGCCCCAGACCATGATGCCACCACCAACATGCTTGACTGTAGGAGAGACACAATTGTCTTGGTACTCCTCACCAGGGCATCACCACACATGCTGGACACCATCTAAGCCAAACAAGTTTATCTTAGTCTCATTAGACCATAAAACATGGTTCCAGTAATTCATGCTCTTGGACAGGTTGTCTTCAGCAAACTGTTTGCGGGCTTTCTTGTAAGCCAGCTTCAGAGAAGGCTTCCTTCTCGGATGACGCCAATGCAAACCAACTTGTTGCAGTGTGCAGCATATGGTCTGAGCACTGACAAGCAGACCTTCTGCTTCTGCAACCTCTAAAGCAATGCTGGCAGCACTCATGCATCTGTTTTTTGAAGCCAGGTTCTGCACCTGACACACAGAACGAGTACTCAACTTTGTTGATTGACCCTTGCGAGGACTATCCTGAATGGAACCCGTCTTGGAAAACCTCTGTATGACCCTGGCCACAGTACTGTAATTCAGTTTCAGGTTGTTACTGAACCTCTTGTAGCCTAGGCCATCTTTGTGGAGAGCAACAATTCTAATTCTCAAATCTTCAGAGAGTTCCTTGCCATGAGGTGCCTTGTTGAACATCCAGTGGTCAGTATGAGAGAACTGTACTCAAAGTAGAGACCGGGATGGATTTTTCAGTCCCGCTCCCGCAAGATTCTGTCCCGCTCCCGCCCGCTCCCGCAAAAATATCTATTATTTTCTCCCGCTCCCGCCCGCAGTATTCAAGTTTTGTCCCGCTCCCGCCCGCAAAAGCCCGCAGGTAAACATATAAGTAGTTTTATTTTCACCGCTTCTTCCCGGTACTCTGTTATTTGTTTCACTTGCTTCCCTTTTGAATATAAATAAAAAAGAAACAGAAAATAAACAAATATGTTTCGTTTTATTTGAGTTTAATTAAACGGAATGATGAACATGGACATGAACGAGGAGCTTTTCAGAACATAGAAATACAGTCAGAACAGTTAGAAATATCAGATTTTCCTTTGTTTGGCTTTGTAGTTTTGTATGTTCCTTTCTTTAATAATGAACTAATATCTGTAACACTAAGTGTTCCACCTGTGTCGTGCTCTTCAGACGTTTTGCCTCGGTGTGCCTATATCTTATAGTTCCGCGAATGAACCACGCGAGAATTAGCTTCCGACCTTGCGCCTGTAAATCGTTTTTATTTTATTTTAGTTGTTCTTGTTGCTTTTGTGCAGTAGATAAATAACAGAGTATTTGTTTTTAGTAAATTAATTTTAAGATAATTCCATTTTGCAGGAGTCCCGCGGATAATTCTACTCTCCCGCAACCCGCACATACATGAGGATCTTACTGCCCGCACCCGCATTCATCCATCAAATCTTGTCCCGCGCCACACTCGGTGCGTTGGGTCCCGCGGGAGTGCAGGTCTCTAACTCAAAGCACCAAATTTTAACTGCTTTAATACAAGATACACAACTTTGTATGGTCCTGTCAAGCAGACAAAAACATGAACATGATGAATAGGGCATGTGGCTTTGCATGATTAAATGACATAATGAGTACACCTAATAACATAGGTGTACTCACTTTTGTTGCCAGCTGTTTTGACAATAATGGCTGTATGTTGAGTTAATTTTAGGGGACAGTAAATATACACTGCTATACAAGCTGCACATTGGCTACTCTAAAATATATCCAAGTTTTATTTCTATAGTATTGTCCCTTGAGAATATATACTAAAATAATTGCTGAAATGTAAGGGGTGTACTTACTTTTTTGAGATACTGTATGTGTACTGTATATCAAGAACTGTTTATTTGATCATTCTGTTCCTTATAATGCAATAACCCAAGAAGCAATGGATTTTTGTTTTTATTCATCTTTAAGTATGTGGAGGACCTGCGCAAATATCATATAAAGTTGTGATGAACAAGACCTGAAGGTCAATGTCATGTTATATAATCTGTCAATACATTCAGCATGTGTATGTGCAGCCACTGCATATGGAGAACTGTTGATTCTGTCATTCAAATGTTAACACTTTGTGATAAGTGGATCACATTTCAGAAAACTAAATGACAAGTATATAATACCAACTTTTACAATATTTTTACAATATTTTACAATACACCAAAAAATAATTGTATCCTTTTAAATGTGATACATTTAAAATTTGCCTTGGGTAGGTCCAAATCAATTATAATAAATGTGAATTTATCTCATTACATGAATGAACAAGGTAAGGTTTAAATGTTTTTATTAACAATTAGCCTAATGAAATCAATCCAAGAGTTTTACAGGCTGTTATGATGACGAAATCAGCTCCATAGATTAGACATATTGAATATATGAGATTTAAGTTGTGGCATTTCAGCCTAGACATTCTTTACAAAAGTACAAAAACTTGTATTAGTAAAAGGAAGGACAACATTATTTTATTTAGATCCCCGAAAATGCCATAAATTGCTTTAACATACTTCCGGGTTTCCCGGTATGGATGGGGATGGGGAAATCACAAGGTGACATATGTGATGCATATGTGATATATATATATATAGGCGTAGGCGATATATCGCGGATGGGTGTTCGCCCAATGTCTTTTTGTCTGATGCCTTTTAACCTGAGTCCGTTTCGTCTGATGCCTAATTGTACGAAACCTGACACCTGACGTCGTTTTTCCTAAGACCTGAAGCCCTTTAGTCTGAGGCACGAAGCCGTTTTGTCCAGTGACTGAAGCCTTTTAGTCTAAAGCATGACGCCTTTTCATTTTATGACTGATGTCTGTGGATGTCCTAAAATGTACACCGTACTGGTGTCTCCTGCGTAAGTGTGTGTGTTTGGTTCACAGCTCACTGCATCCACTTCAGTTCTCTCTGGTAGACTTCAGTCATATCTGTTTTATTCAAATAAACTTAGAGCACAAAACGATCCCTAATTCTTTTCTACACAGATGTGTACACATCCTCTGAATAAACATCACACTTCTGCCTAGTTGTGGAGTAAAATTAAGGTAAAATGTTACTCTTAGTGTTTTTATGAGATAAAAAGAAGCTATGAAGGTGAATGAACATTTGCCTAAGAAAAGTATTCTGAAAGTCTTATTAGAATTTGCAAGAAAAAAATCATGAGTTTATGTACTGAATGGTGTAAAGTTGATGTAATTCATGATGTGGCAGTGTACCACACAATTCTTTAACAAAACACATTCAAAATATACTTTACTGGAGTAGTGTTCCGTCACAGTGATTGTCAGTCAACAATAATTAAGGAATAAATGTTTAGGCTGTAGTTTGTATCCCCCTACTGGCTGCTCTGAGAATAACGCTGTCATTATCATGTGACTGATCCAATGACTAACAAAGAAATTAGTGCCTTCCATGCTGCTGTTCTATTGCAGAGTCAGAAAGCAGTGAATCAATATGCATCTGCATTCATCCTTGGCCTTTGGTAGCCTCGTCGGTATGTTTTATTGTTATTGTTCATAGTACGAATTATAATAGATTATTTTGAATTGTTTTGTGATTTGTATTTTTTGAGTACATCTTAAATGTAATTCTCAATCATTTTCTCCAGTTCATCAGGACAGATGTCTGGACAGTGTGTGAAACCAGATAGATCAGCAGCCACTGGCCGAGGAAATCTTCACTCTTTGTGGGTTTATTGTTGTGGTCGATGAGTGAAAATGGTCCTCCAATCACTTATAAATGCTGTTTAGATGCATAAATCCATGTCCTTACTTTCCTCTTTTTCTCTCTTGAAGTATTTCATCCCTAGAAGAAGACCTCCTCCTAACGCAAATGTGATAGCAAGAGATTTCCGTGTAACTGGCTGTGGAAAAGATACATACCATTCATATGTTTGATGGAAATATACTTAATAAGCAGTAATGTTTAAAGAAACCTTAAACAAATCTGTGAAGTTGCACAATATTTTTACCATGTCATGACTCAAAGTAATAAAGTAGTGATCTTGTCATCTGCTGTCTAGAAGCAGAAGTGAATGTGAGCAGTGAGGAGGTTTTTGTCATGCTGTGAATCACTGTAATACATACTCACTAACAGAGCTGTCCCATGTGTTACAGTAATACACTGCAGAATCATCCACATCCACATTACTGATGATCAGCTGATAATCAATTTTTGACTGAGCTTTAGATGTGAAGTGGCTGGATGTAAAACCATCCCCATAGGTAGGGGAGCTCCAAGAATGATAGTATCTCAACACAAACTGAGGAGCTGCATTTGGAATCTGTTTATACCAGCTGACAACAGTGTAGTCCTTTTCAATGTTACAGTCCATAGTCACAGATCTGCCTTTTTGTTCTGTCAGTATTGGAGGTTTCTGTGTGACCACTTTTGCACATCTGACAGCTGTAAAATTATAATGAATAAAATTAATTTCATCAACCTTGACACCCCTGAGAGAACAACATGTTTATAGTGAAATGTGTAACTTACATGACAGAAGAGTGAGAATAATGCAGTAGAATATGATGTATGATTTAAAAAAAAAAAAAAAAATATATATATATATAAATATATATATATATATATATATATATATATATATATATATATATATATATATATATATATATATATATATATATATATTCAACGTATGAAAACCTGATTGTCTATAGATACATGTAAAATATAAACAGTAATGAAGACAAAAACAGAACTAGATTTTTACATGTAGTTTTATTGAAGCACTCAATTAATTCAGTTTACCTTCAGGAGTTAATGCATGGTTTAACATAAAGCTGAACACATATTCATACATTTTTATTTCACTTTATTGTTTGCATGGTTACACATTTCATGAATGAAGATATGTGCGATTGTATATAAGAAAAAAGTGTTCATTAATTTTGGGCAGTTCACTCATGGCAACAGTTTGAGTGCTGAAATGTTATAAATATAAATGTAAATACAAATCCTCCTTTGAGGACAGCAAGAAAAGTTAGTTTACCATTAACTATTAAGACTGGATGGGCAGTCGAAATTGTGAAATGATTATTGAGAAGAAGCTTCGATCTAAAGAGTGGGATGTAACATGTAAAGGAAACTTATGTTCACCGTATAGTTGAATCAGTTAGTCAAATGGTGCACAATATCATTTTTGTCATGTTTGTATAAGATCTTGCAATCTACACTCCTATTAAAATCTCATAATACCTTTTCTATTGCTGCATTATCCAGTATGAAAATGTTCTGTCTGCATAATACTCAGATATGTTTTACCCACTTTTATATTTTCTATATTTTCACAACTTCTTTTTTTCTGATTTTTTTTTTCTTTTTATCTCTGGTAGACCCACTGTAAGGCTTGATGAATTGATGAAGTGATTTGAAAATGTAACATAATCAATACCTTATTATAACATCTCTCAGCCAATCGGAGTCAAGCATTCCATAATGCTGTGCTATAATATATAAATCACTAAAAACAGAAATTTATTAAATATCCATTACTCAATTTCATTACAACTTACTTTTAAAACCACTTAAAATACCTGAAATGAAACGTTGAATATACTTTATGTTTTTTATCTGTTGTCTAGAAGCAGAAGTGAATGTGAGCAGTGAGGAGGTTTTTGTCATACTGTGAGTCACTGTGATGCCCACTCTTTAGCAGAGCTGTCCCATGTGTTACAGTAATACACTGCAGAATCATCCACATCCACATTACTGATTGACAGATGACAATCTGACTGGGTTGGATAAGACACTGTAAATTTAGACGAGGAGAATCCAGATCCATATGTAGGAGAGCTCCAGCTGTGGTAAGAGTTTAAAACAAACTGAGGCGTTTCTCCTGCGACCTGTTTATACCAGCGTCCACCATCAGTAGAGCTGCCTGTGTTACAGACCAACGAGAGCGTTTGTCCTTTACTGACTGTGATTAATGGAGGACTCTGAGTCACTACAGTCACTCCACTGACACCTGCAGAATAAACACACACCATCACTGATACACAATACTCACATGTGACACATTCATGAGCATCTTTAACTGCAGTCTAGTGACGTCTTACATGACAGAGTGATGATGAGGATGATGAAGATTGTCAGCATGTTGTGAGTGTGTGATGTGAACAGACTGAACAGAGGAGAGCGATCAGAGACCAGATTTAAGAGACTGAACACAATGAAGAGGGAGGAGCCTCTCAGTGACATCATCATCATTCATCATCATATACATCATCAACAATCATCACTGAATGACTGACAGTTTATTTACATAAACTCAGTTATTGAAATACCAAACTCATTTTCATTGTTTTTGTTTGTTTGTTTGTTTGTTTTTTTGTAGTTTTTGAATTCTTAATCATTAAAATATGCAAATGATTGATGTATCAGACTAAAGAGCTTTGATGTTCTAAATTATTCAAAGATCAGGGTTAGAAACAGTGAGTGACAAATTTTTTTTCACAAATTTCACTAAATATTATATTTTTAAAGCACTGAATTTTATTATGTTTTGTGTGTATGTTTTTTTTATTTATTTGCTAGTCTTTCTTATTTATTTATTTACTCCTTTATTATTTTTCTAAGTATAACTGAAGTTTCCCTAATCCATTTGTTGTTATGTTCTTGTCTGTTTGGATGAACATCAAGTGAATCGGTAAAAAGAGCTCAGAGAAACTGATCATTTACATAGAGCTGATTATGAGAGCAGGTGTTTATTCAGACGACATTCATCTCTGCTGTGTTCTTCACAAATGATCCTTACTAGCAGTAACATTATTTTAGTTTGATGTATTTTCAAACTGAAGACAGTTTCAGCATTTACACAAAGTGTCTTTGAATCTACTGTCATTGTTCGTTCTTCATTGCTCATAGAAGTGAAAACTGACTTTGATTTTGAAAGTAGTTCATTTTGAATGGTTACATGCTTAATTTCTCTGCAAAATCAATAAGGAAACTGTTTATTTAACATGTAGTTTATTAAACAGATGGTAAATTATCTTACATTAGCATTAAAGCCAAAATAGTGTCTGCAGAAAATTATCAGTTCCTAAGTTGTATTCTTCAGCTATTTGTAATAGTGTCTATATTCATGATTTCTGTCACACCAATACATATTATTTCTTGCCATTATAAAATTTAATCCTCAAATTCTTTGCATTCAGTCACTGCAGTCAGATTTCTTGATGCTTTTGCTTGTGATTTTTGAGGCAACAGATGCTTCACATGTCAGATGTGTGTCTTTATCTCACTCTGAGCTCTCAGTGGTTAAAGAACTGCAGAAATAAACGCACTTCATAACAACCTGATAAATATTGCTGTGCAGACAGAGAGCATTAATACTGCTTCACTAATTCAGTAAAGTCTTCAGAAAGTCTTAAAACATAAATATTGAAATATCAGAGCCCATTAGTAAAGCATAAAGTTTAGATACAGAAAACTGAAAGAATGTCCGAGCTCCTCTTATACACCTTACCATAGCATATTGTGATCACTGACTTTTCAAAAGAACAAAAAGCATCATAAAAGCACTATAAAACTCTTAAAGTACTATAATAAGAGAGGAGTTAAATTACAGTTCAGACTGGTAAAAAAAAAAAAAAAAAAATGTAAATAAGAAATAAAGAAAGTAACTCGTTTTTATTTTAATGTGAATCTGAGATGTGAAGTAGTGCTCTTATTGTCTGTTGTC
>CM070009.1:31832845-31844807 GCA_036247105.1 Cirrhinus mrigala
GGTTCTCACCGGGGGGGCGCGGACACTCTTGCGGGGGGGCGCGAGTAGGCTACAGGATGGGAGCAAAAAAAACAGAAAAAAAAAAAAAATGCAAATTCGTGATCTTTGTTTGGATTCATCGGATCTATTTTCGCTGCTAAAATAGACCAAAACAGTCATTATTTCATCAAAAATATAAGTGACTTAATATTATTAACTTGTTTGTTGAACTGTCATATGAAATCAGTGTCACATTTTCAATCGTGAGGTGAAATTAAGTGATGGTCAATTGTCAGCTCTCTTGGTCGTCAGGTCGTGTGATGTATGTTGCTGAACTGTATTCAAATGTTATAAATATAAAAACACCACATTTTGAAATTTAACTGCAGTATGTCAATTTAGTTTATTTGTGTGTGCTGCGCTCATAGACTTTAGAAAACGGCGCTCATTTGTTTGATCAGTGATGCGCGGGTTGATCCAAAATGAGCGGGTGCTTGCGGTCACCCGCGGTTACCCGCAGTTACGAGTCATCCAAAAATATTTTTAATGATATTCGGGTCGCGGCGGTCGGGTCGTTTGAAATAAAGATTCCAATTAAACCTTTGTAATTTATAGGAAATATTCAAGCAATAATATATAAATTATCTCATGTATATCCTTGTTTAAAACCAGGGATTAAAAACGAATTCCAAGTAAAAACGGTATTTTTCTTTACATTTCCAGAGAGCGAAACGAACGAAATTAAACATTACTTAATAAATTCAAGGCATAATTTCCTTATTCATTTGATACAACTATTATAGCTATACAACTAATATATAAAAAATAATATTATTTTGTCATATTCGTGATTCCTGAATTTATATATGAAAACTTCGTTTTGAAGTGCATTCGTTAAGTTTGTATAAGAAAATTCTTTAGCCTATTGAGTTGATTTAATATTCTTGATAATTTTTAGAAGAAGTTAAAAGTTAAGAAAAAAGGAATTAGCTTGTAATCTATATATTTAGGGCTATAGGCTAATATTTTTCTTAACTTTTATTACACTGTAGATCGAAATAAAATAATTCTTGATCATATTTAACATCGGAGAATCACTGATATAATTTAGAGTACTTCGAAAACGAAACTATTTAAATCTGTATAAAGGAAAGACAAAATAAATCACAACAAGAACAATCTGTATTTTTCTTGTAATCAAGAACATTTCTTTTGACAAAATAACCTAATTAATGCCGAATGATTTTTGACAGTGAACGCATCTCCACCGCATAGCCGCATCGCTGCTGTCAGTCGCAGATATTAAACATGCGGTTCAGGAAGCGGGTCGGGTACAATATTTTCTTTTTCTTTTTTTGCGGTCCGAGTTGCGGGCGGGTTATTTGAAAACTTCGGTCGGGTTCGGGTTGTTTATACATTGACCCGCGCATCACTGATATAAAACGAATAAACTAGTCAGAATATAGGCTACATTTAAAGCTTTCCTTTAGTTTTTGTGAAATACACGCACGCACACAGCCACGCACACACAAACATGTTTAAATACATTTATGTTGTTAATAAATAAATTACAATAAATTGTTGTAACAGCAATATCTCCAAGTTTTGTTTTTCACTGTAAAAATGTAATGATTTTCCAATGCAAATACCGCCACCTTTTCCCCCCACTTCAAGCACTGATTATAACACAAACAAATCATCCTCCTGGCGACTTTTATTTTTATTTATTTATTTTTTTTGTCAAAAGCGACAAATCCAGTGATTTTTACTGGTGTTTTTGGAGACTCGGAAGCACGAATCACCCTATAGTTAGGCCTACTGTGCTCAACGAGCAGCGGGTGCTGCCGTGAGCCCCTCTCCCGTCCAAAAGCACTCACAGGCGGTCAGTCTCTCAGTAGCCTCGCGCAGCAGTCAGAGCAGAGAGGAGACACACACCCCTCCGCGGGGGGGGGGTGGGGGGGGGGGGGAAGGATTGGGGCCCAACTGCAATGAACCAGCTTTGGGGGGGCCCAGCTTGCAAAAGGTTGAGAACCCCTGTACTAAAGAGATGATACTGCGCCCTCTAGTGGTCAAGAGAGTTGCTTACGTCTCTTTATGTCTATTACATGATGAGAGTAACTCACTTTCATTTCACTTTCCTTCCGCTGTTCGCATCAAACCTACCAGAAGGTCAATCCATGTCCTGAACTCACACACATAAAAAAAAACAAAAAAAAAAACAACTCGCATCCGGATCAGTAGACTCTTTATTTTCTTATCCTTTTGTGCCAATAAAAAGATCACTCGTAATTGTAGAGAATGAAATCATTTGTGTACACCACAAACAGCCCTATTATGTACATCCCCTCTTCCTGTACTGTAACAGCATGTGCAGTTTATATGCTTAGCATTTCTTTAAATAAATCTTGACCTTCAGGCAGCAAATTGTTAGGTGCAGCAAACAAACATCCCACATCTTCATAAACACTTATCTAAACCACATTTCTGCTTTTGTTAAGGACAACAAAAGAGCTCAAACAGGAAAAGACGTCCAGTTTACACACATTTGCAAAACATGTCAATTATTGGGTGTGTTTTAGGCATTTTGTGCATTATTAGGCCATGGGATGAGCCAAAATAAGGAATTTTCTTTCATATCGTCTTATTTTGTATGTACAAAATGTTATTAGGACATCTCAACATAGCTAGGTTGAAACGTAGCACGAACCTGTTGTTAAACACTCGTTAGTCTACAATTAAAAAAGGAGGTTTTGGCGGATGAGGTACAGCAGTCTTTCATTTCAAACGCCTGTTCGTAACACTCACATTCTTATAAGTCTTTCTGTCTGTACAGAGCTTAAACTGATTATAAAAGTGGTTTATAGACAAATCTCTGACTTTTAAGGCAAAGGGTTTGACTAAAGCTTAAATGGACACATCTGGGTTTTGTATCATAAATGTCTCCCAAACTTTCAGCACCTCGCGAGAGGTTCTCAAAGCCTCAGCCGTTACATTTTGTGCGTTGTTAGACTGTAAGAGATGCAGATCGCCAGAGCTGCCGTAGCATCAGATCACGGCCGTCAAAAATGGCGCCTCGAGGCTGATGGGTAGTTTAAAATAACAGTGTTGTCCACCATCTGGACTGTTTTCTTTGAAAAATCTTCCTGAGCCCTCCATTAAAAACACTTGCTTATTCATCATGACATCTTCGGCAAGGACTGAAAGCAACTTTGTGCTTCTGCAGCCTTGCGTTCCGACACGCCGCGTTACATTGGTGCGAATACCAATCAATACTCTCTGAGCTGTCAATATTAAAGTGAACAAGTGAGAAGTGATTATTCTCAAACCTAAGAGACTTGTATGGAAGCCTGTTTCCACCTCAGAATAAGAAATTAATTAAAAAAAATTAATGAATTGCAACTTAAATCACAATTCTGAGTTCCAATTTCTCTCAGTTCCAACTTTATATCTCAAAATTCCTAAATAATTATATCTCTTATTTTCTCAGTGAATAACGTTTATGTTAATTTAAGAGAAAGAATTATGAGATATACATTTAAAATGTATACAAAAAAGTCAGAATTGCTAGATGTTAACTGGGGAGTTCTGGGGAAAAAAAGATAGAATTTCCAGATGTAGACTCAGGAAAAAAAAAAAAAATTCTGGAAAAGATAAAGTCAGAACTGCAAGATATAAATGTGAAATTCCAAGGAAAAAAGTAAGAATTGTGCGATACAGACTCAGAATTGCAAGAAAAAAAAATCAGAATTGTGAGATCGGGAATTCAGTTAACATCTTGCAATTCTGACTTTTTTCCTTGGAATTTCACATTTATGTCTTGGAATTCTGACTTTTTCTTTTCCTGGAATTCTGAGATATAAATGTAAAATTCTGAGGTTAAAAAAAATAAAAAAATAAATAAAAATTATGAGATATAAACTTGAAAATCTTGAAAAAAAAAATAAATTTAAAAAAATATTGCAAGATGTTAACTCTGAATTCCAAAAAAAAAAAAAAAAGTCAGAATTGGGAGATGTTAACTCTGAATTTCAAGAAGAAAAAAAAACAAAAACAAATTCTACATTCCTAGTAAAAGGTCAGAATTGCAGGATGTTAAATCCAAATTCTGGGAAAAATGTCAGAATTGCGAGATGCAGACTTGGAATTGCAAGGAAAAAGTCAGAAGTCGTCAATTCTGACTTCTTTTCTTGGAATTTCACATTTATGTCTATGACTTTTTCTTTTCTGGAATTCTGAGATATAAAAGTGAAATTCTGAGAAAAAAACTCAGTTATCAGATACAAACTGGAAAATCTAAGGGAAAAAAACAGAAATGTGAGATGTTAACTCAAAATTCTGGGAAAAAAAAAAAAAAAAAAAAATTCAGAATTACAGGATACGGACTAGAAATTGCAAGAAAAAAGTCAGATTTGTGAGATTGGGAATTCAGAGTTAACATCTCGCAATTCTGACTTTTTCTTTCCTGGAATTCTGAGATATAAATGTGAAATTCCGAGAAAAAAAGTAAAAGTTATCAGATACAAACTGAAAAATCTAAGGGGGAAAAAAAATGAAAAGAATTGTGAGTTAACTCCTGTTTACTACTTTTGTTAACTTCTTTTTCTTTCCTGGAATTCGGAGTTATTAGATATAAACGTGCAAGACGTTAAATTCTGAGAAATAAAAAAAAAAAAAATCTGAGATTTATACTAGCAAATCCTAGGAAAAATGTTAATATTAACTCCAAATTCTGAAAGAGAAGTTAAAATTGCAAGGTATAGACTTGGAACTGTCAGAATTGTAAAATGTTAACCAAACATTTCAAGATATAAACTCAGATCTGCCATAAATAAATTAAGAATTGCGTAATAATGTCACAATTATCTTTACGTTCATATTGCATGGTGGAAACAGGCTTCCATATACTTGAGATTCTTATAAGCTGAGATTTTTCAGGTTGCATAGCGAAACAAGGAGCGTAAAACTACTGACAGATTTTTTTTTTTTTTTTTTTCCACAATCAGAAAAAAAAAAAAAAAAAAAGTTTCACCCAAAGCAGCTTTACAAATAGCTTTACCACCATGGGATAATATATATACCTCTTTCCAAAACACCTGACTCCACTTCATTTCATAATAAAAAATATATCACACGTAGAAGCGAAGGACCCAGCTGCTATATATGAGACTTTTGATGATACACCTTACGTTAATAAAAAACAACGTCTGAGGGCCAAGCAAGCCACAGACAATAGCAACTCTCCATATCCATCGTATCGCACACTGAATCTTTGATACGTCTTCAAAAGACATCCCAGTGTCTGTATACACAGTCCCGCTCACAGTCTTTTCATACAGAATGATTAAAAAATAAATTAAAAACAAATTTTCAGAACTTCTAGATTGGCCATGCTGTTTTATCAAATTACAAGGCGAAGAAATGAAGAAAATGCCACCATTGGCTCTTCCATCCAGGGCAAAGAAAAACTGTGATTTTAATCCCCAAACCTGAAGGATAAAAATAGTTTTCTAAGATGATCGGAGGACAGAAGCATTAAAAACTCAGAAACATAAAAGGAAAACCAAAACGCTAACACTGCTGCGAATCCCCGAATCCCAGTCGCTTGATCGGCTTGTGTAGTCAGTCTCCTGAAAGAGTTCTCCATCATCTGTACCTCCGTTTTATGCTTTCATTGAGGGGAGAGGACAGCCGAGTCCTGGGCGTATTCATTAGACAGTTCCTCCCTTTCTCTCATGTCCATTTCCTCTGTCCGATGTAGATTCACCTCTTGCTGTGACACGAGGACTCGAGTGTCACCGGAACTCGTAGATGGGTGCGCTGTGTTCTGGGACGTGTGTGAGGTTCAAAGACTGATACCTGATAGGAATAGGATTAAAATTGGCTTCTTGAGGTTATACGTGTTGAATATTTATAATTTATTATACATTAACAAAATGATATACCATTCAGAGCTTCTGTGATAGTAGTAACCCTCTATGGTGGCTGTTGACTTCTGGAAACAGATGTAGTAGAAGCCAGCGAAGGAAGCACCGCTGATGTCTTTGATTGTGTGATCTGGAACTAAGAACTGCTCCTGTAACAAACACACACAACATTTTATTCGATTATTTACATGATTTGTACACTACCGAAAGTTTTTGAACAGTGTGTTTTTTTTAAAGAAGTCTCTTCTGCTCACCAAGCCTGCATTTATTTGATCCAAAGTACAGCAAAAACTAAAATTGAGATATTTTTACTATTTTTTACTACATTTGAAATGTTATTTATTCCTGTGATTTCAAAGCTGAATTTTTAGCATCATTACTCCAGTCACATGATCCTTCAGAAATCATTCTAATATGCTGCTCGAAAAAACATTTATTATTATTTTTATGTTGAAAACAGCCGAGTAGAGTTTTTTCAGGTTTCTTTGATGAATAGAAAGTTCAGAAGAACAGCATTTATCTGAAATAGAAATCTTTTGTAACATTATAAATGTCTTTATCATTAAAATAAAAAATAAAATAAACAAAGCTTTTTATTTCCGATAAATGCTAATCTTTGGATCTTTCTATTCATCAAAGAATTTTGAAAGAACAAAGTATTTAACGGTTTTAAATACTGACATTAATAATAATAATAATAATAATATTAAATGTTTCTTGAACAGCAAATCAGCACATTCACATGATTTCTGAAAGATCATGTAACACTGGAGACTGGAGTAATGAGGCTTTGATCACAAGAATAAATTACATTTTAAAATATATTGAAAAAGAAAGCAGTTATTTTTAATTGCAAAAAAAAAAAAAAAAAAAAAATCTTTTGACTGGTAGTATATATATATTTATTTAGCTCTTATGGATTTGAAGATATACACTACTGTTCAAAAGTTTGGGGTCAGTAAGATTTTACTAAAAGTACTCAAAAATACAGCAAAAACAGTGATATTGAGAAATATACCATTTTAAAGGACTGTTTTCTATTTAAATATACATTAAAACGTAATTTATTCCTGTGATGCAAAGCTGGATTTTTCTGGACTCTCTTTTTTTTTTCTTTTTTTTTTTTTAATTGTTAAATTACATTTTATGAATTAAAAAGCAAGTCTGATTAACTAAATTATGAAACTTATACAATTTAACATGAATTTATTAAAAGTTTAACTAAAACTACATGTGTTGGCCCCTATGAAATGTTTTATTCTGTTTACGCATGTCTAATTATTTGAATGCATAAAAAACAACTTTAATTTATTAATATTTTATTAATATTTAAGTTTTATTTTAACAATATTTTTACAATATTTACATTTTTTCTGATTATATTTTTCTGATTATTAAATTAATTTATATTTTAATCTAATTAAAAATGAAACTATTTTTTGGCAAACAAAGTTACTATTAAAATTACAACATAAAAGAAATATTGTGTAAATATTCCTTAAAATAAAGTTTTAACAATTTTAGTAATAGTAGTAGTAGTATTACGTACATTCTACTAAACAATAGTAATACATGTTTTAAAGTTAAACTGAACTTTTAGTTTGACGGGTTGCCGTGAATACCTTTACATTTCTGTGTGTATATGATAAGACGATAGGTTTTCTCAAAAGAAACAGTAAAATGCTCATGAAGAAACTTCAGAGCAGTTCTGGAAATGTTGTTCATGTATTTATGTCCTCATTTGGCGCAGACACCGAAATCACAGCGAGCATCACTCGCACTTCAGTCTGTGTGTAGTAAACAAAGCCGCACGTCGGCATCATTCACACGCATTCACACGCAGAACATGAACGATTCATATTTAAATAGTCTCTTTTCTTAATATTTAGAGATACTAGTCTATATCGTAATCTGGAATGTGAGGGTGCAAAAAAAATCTAAATATTGAGAAAAAATCGCCTTTGAAGTTGTATAAATTAAGTTCTTAGCAATGGATATTACTAATCAAAAAATAAGTTTTGATATATTTATGGTAGGAAATTTACAAAATATCTTTATGGAACACGATCTTTACTTAATATCCTAACGATTTTTATAAATCACATAAAAGAAAAATCGATAATTTTGACCCATACAGTGCGTTTTTGGCTATTGCTTCAAATATACCTGTGCTACTTATGACTGGTTTTGTGGTCCAGGGTCACAAATATCACCCCCCTAAAAACACCCCGATATAGAAGCCTCGCCCCTAGAGTTTACGACAAGGAGAAACGAAACCCGGCCAAAAAGAGGAAGTCAACTCATGAAAGAGAAATAGATCTCTACTCTAAAAACTCTAAAAACACTCTTTAACCTTATATTTGCAAACAATAGCTTTAATTTATACAGTATGTATATTACTTACCAATAAATATAACGAAACATTTATAAACATTATAGCCTATTCAGTTCTACTTAATCCACAACAAACTTTAAATTGAAGGGTATTACAGAACAAGAATAAAAGACGAGTAGCTATAAAATTTTATATTAATCTACAAAGTAAAACAAATTAGGCTAGTGAATACAGAATACAAACGTAGAGCTAAAATGAATCAGTAAGTAAAGCTAGGGCTGTCACGATTATGAAATTTGGCTGACGATTAATTGTCTAAGAAATAATTGCGATTATGTCAATTAATTGTCTGGTTTAGGGCATTGACGATTATGACGATTATGGTGATTTATTGTCTGTTTTATGGCTTTGACACATTTTTAATGCACTTTGTTCAATAAATTGTTAAAAAGGATTGTGATTAGGGACAAAATAACATTGAAACGTTTCTGAAAACCAGAGTTACCTTCAGAAACACATTCATATAAACCCCCACACCAATATTTAGATTTTTCTTCTTATATTTCGAGAATCATGAACAATGAATTTGCTGTGCCCCTACAGTATTTTTTGCTATTGCGTCTATTCTGTCCTCTCTGCGACCGTTCTGGCCACATACACACTGCAGCTAAATTCAGTTGTCAGTTCACCTTTTACTCCTTAAAAGCGTTCTGTACACACATAATTCAGTGAAATACGGGAGTGACAACCGCATTCGACAACCGTATTACCTTTCGAAAAATACAGGTAACGTTAGTGACTGACAACCGCCTTTACAGAAATATAGCCGGGCTTCGGGCCAGCGCAGCTCGAAAATATCCGCGTTCAAGCGCACACAATAGGCTGAAACTTGCCACAAAGCACCGGCAAAAGTAATTACAACTGAATGTGTCGGGAGGAAATAGTAAGGAGATATATAATTATTTATTAATAAACTAGTGTATTCTGAGTCAATGTCGCAAAGATCCTAATTCCTAATCTCCTCTTTGGACGCGCCTTTAGAAAGAAATGCATCTTTGTGGATTACATAATGAGTTTTTGTTTTCGATTTGTTTTATTTCATTAAGCACTAATTTACAGCTTTCTATTTATATATATTTATCATGTCTGTGAGGCATGTATTCGCTGAGTTTCGGTTCATTTTTGTGAAGCGCTCCTGGGGTGCGTTTCCCAAAAGCATTGTTAACCAACTATGGTCGCAAGTTCCGTCGTTACCAACATAGTTCAACGGTGTTTCCCGAAACCATAGTTCAAACGAACATTCGCAGACAGTGTCACAAACTTACGTGGTTGAAACTACAGCTCTCGACCTGTGGTTAGAAGCAGTTCCTTGTTAGTAAGACATATGGGCTCAATAAATTATGCTCTTGGGCACAGTAAGCAAGCTAACATGCAGTACAATCTATATCTTTCACTCGATCTAAATATAAATGCATTTTAATCTATGTATTTTTAAGCTTCCTCTGCAAGCGACGTTTTTGAATAGTGCGCATGCGCTTAAATGCCTACGGGAACCCCGGGGTATGACGTAAGAGGGAACCCGCCATGGATGAAACATCAAATAAAGCGAAATAACATGGAACAAAAAATAGTAAATTAGTCATCAGGTGCCATGTTTAATATAGCTGCATTTTAGAGATCTCTAATAAGTTAAATAGCATAAATTATTACTCGGTGACGTCATTAACAACGGCCCTACATTGTTGAACTAATGTGGTTCAAACGACGGAGATGCGACCGTGTTCGGGAAACAGTCGTGACTAGCTAGTTCGTTTCCACATCAATGCATCGTACTATGGAGGTTAATCAGCGAGTTACGTCGTTGCACGGGAAACGCACCCCAGTTCGGTTTCGCACACACTGTATTAAAGCCAGAGTCTGACCCGAGCTTTTTCCCCCTTCTCCCAAAACAAGCTTATTCTACCATTTCAGCTATTACAATAGTTCCGTTTTGTACGTAATGGCAAAGTGATATTTCGTTTCGTTTTTTTTATTAAGTTAATTTAGAAAAACGTTTGGAGCATGTTTTGTTCGTTAAATATTCGTTTTTGTTTTAAAAGTAATGAACAGCGGCCAGCGGAAGACTGTTCTGGGGTGCGTTTCCCGTACAACGACGTAACTCGCTGATTAACCTCGGTAGTACGATGCATTGTTGTGGAAACGAACTAGCTAGTCACGACTGTTTCCCGAACACGGTCGCATCTCCGTCGCTTGAACCACATTAGTTCAATAATGTAGGGCCTTTGTTAATGACGTCACCGAGTAATAATTTATGCTATTTAACTTATTAGAGATCTCTAAAATGCAGCTATATTAAATATGGCACCTGATGACTAATTTACTATTTTTGTTCCATGTCATTTCGCTTTACTTTATGTTTCATTCATCGCGGGTTCCCTCTCACGTCATACTCCTGGGTTCCCGTAGGCGTTTATGCGCATGCGCGCTATTCAAAAACGTCCCTTTCAGAGGAAGCTAAAAAATACATAGATTAAAATGCATTTATATTTAGATCGAGTGAAAGATATAGATTGTACTGCATGTTAGCTTGCTTACTGTGCCCAAGAGCATAATTTATTGAGCCCGTATGTCTTACTAACAAGGAACTATGCTTCTAACCACAGGTGGAGAGCTGTAGTTTCAACCACGTAAGTTTGTGACGCTGTTTGCGAATGTTCGTTTGAACTATGGTTTCGGGAAACACCAAATCATTGAACTATGTTGGTAACGACGGAACTTGCGACCATAGTTGGCTAACGATGCTTTTGGGAAACGCACCCCTGAACAGCTAGCTGTTAATGAGGTTTTTAACGTGCATAGATGTGTCTCTCTTCTGTAGTATGTGTGGTGAATCATTGGTGAATAACAGGGAAAGCAGTAAAAGAGCAACAGGAGCCTTGACTCGCTCGTGTTGCCGGATCTTGGTAGAAACCATAAAAAACCGAAGTAAATCCAAATGCTTTATGCTAAAAATAAGACCAAAATATAGTGACTCGTGTCTGCTTAGTTTGATAGCTCCATAAACTCGATCGCTTTTTCATCCGAGCTTAAACAACAAGCACTTGGAATGATCTGTATTCATGCTGCTTCACAGAGTGCGATGTCTGTGAAGCAGCATGAACAAAGATAAACAAAATACAATGCCTCCGTGCGCAATAATCGCGGTTGTCTGAATTGACCGCGATTAGATGAAATAACCGCGATCAGACGGTTATTTAATAATCGCGACAGGCCTAAAAAGCGAAACCAAAAAATGCGTGAGGCGCTCGTGCGATCAGTTACATTTAATTAAGTAAAGATATTAAAAAATAAAATGCATTAAGAGCGTCAAAAACGAAAGTGGCCTATAGTTGTCGCAGAGTTTTGTTTTTTTCTTTTCTTTTGTTAATCTGTTATTTATTTAAGAGAAATATATTTTGTGTATGCTAGCGCTCTTTATTGTATTCCTTTTATAATTTATTTTTTTCTCCGTTCACCAAAGTGCGACGATGTGTGAATCCTCATGGTCTGTTGTTTATGCTGCTTTTTGCGCATATAAATCTAACGCTCTAAAAGAATAAAAAAGATTGGTAGGTCGGCCAGGAAAATAATCTAAATGAATAAAATGCTGTCATTATACAATTCTCAGAAATTCTATGCTGCACGCAAATTCAGGCTAACTCAAAAACTTGCGTACACGAGCTCA